>JBBPRX010001015.1:0-10233 GCA_038093195.1 Boletus fagicola | reverse complement strand
CAGGTACAGGAGGTCTTGCACCCGGTATGACCACCCGCGCGTTCTCGACTGGTGCACGACGATGGCCTGCCGGAACGGGGACGGGGGCGGGAACGGGGCGTGGCGGTAGCGCAGGCGGATTACGTCGTACACCCCGAGCCACCCCAAGCTGCGCATCCACCCTCTCCTCGGCGACCGCCAACAACCGCCGTTCGTCCCACTGCGGGCACTGACACGTCTTCCATCGCGCATGACAGAGGTAACAGAATTCGGTTCGGCATCTGCACGTCATGTGGAAGCAGCCTATGTGGAGTTCGATCATTTGGGAGCAGCCTGGGCAGCGGGCCCAGCCAGCGGCATTGCCAAGCGCAAGGACGTCGGCGGCCTCTGCGTCGGGACGACAGACGTGTGCCCAATCACCACTGTGCAGTTCGCGACACTTGCCACACGTCCGCCTTCCACATCCCGGTGCGGGGCAAACGTACACTTTACTGGTGAAAATGCCCTCTGAGATGGGTCCCAAGAACCGGCTGCATGCAGGAGATGAACAGTAGACGCGTTTGAGGGTGCTAAACTCGACCTGTTTTTGCTGGAAGGTCGCGATGAGTGTTTGTGAAAGGTGGGGTTGAACCTGAGGAAAGGGAATGTTCTGCCTGCAGCAACGGGGTGGATAGAGCGTTTCGTCTCTGGTTGCGGACTGGAATAGGTCCGTGACGCAGCCAATGTCGTAGTAATGACCACAGGGCGCACGAACCTCCGCGCCATGGATCGGATCTTGGCAGATGACACAGTCATGGCCAGTGGGACTGCCAACAGCGACACCTCTCAGCAAGAAGTATGGATGTAAAAGAACTCGAGGTGGACGTACCGATTGACCACCGGGGTTCTTGGCGCAGCAGTGCCAGTATTTGTCGGGCCAGGCGAGGACACCGGCTTTAAGCTGAACCAACCTACTACCACGGAGGAGAGCCATCCTCCCCATGTCTGAGATGGCACAGTGTTATTTCTGTGTGATAGAAATAGTCGATCATCGTCCAAGCGCAAAGCGTACTGCTCCTACCTGACAGGCTGCGCTCCATGTTGTTGGTTACCATTTCGCTGGGTTGCAGTCCTTCTACGTAATCTCCCTGAATTGATTTTGAATGAAGGCTGTAAGGCTGTAAGGCCGCCCACCTATTATCAGTTGGTCGAGGAATTGCACCCGGCGTCTGCGCTGGCGTCTGGTCAACACCAACACCGACGTCCTCTCCAGCAGCGATTCGCTGTGCCAATGCCCTATCTTGGTTGAGAAGAGCCAGCGCACGAGCCTGATGGAGTAAATCATTCATAGCAATATCATGATCCGACAACGGAGCCCCATCACGTGTTCTGCGCGTAAAAAACGTCTGGATCTCGTCCATCTCGTCGAGACTGAGCTGGTTTAAGAGTCCCTGCAAGTCCTCTTCATAAGTACTTTCGACTCTCCCCCTTGGAGCAGGTCGCCCAGAAGGCGGGGCTCGGGAAGGGCCAGCGACGGCGTTCATGGGAGAGGGAGGAAAGAACTGGTGATAAGCGCCATGGGAAGTCCCCCCCTTTTTATATGGCCGTAATCATCCGCGACACGTGGGGGTTCCACAGCAAACAAACGTCTATAGAACTTCAGAAGTGAGCCAGCGTGCACTCTGGGCCCCTTCGTTGTAGAAATTCTTGCGTGGCGAATAAAGGTTTGATTTCGTGGCTTCGAGTGGCAGTACTGTTCTGAGGCTGTGGCGAGCTTCGCAATACGAATTCCACTTCTCCGCTCTCAGGCTCCCGTCGTCCGGAGGTTACTACAGTGGAGGTCTTTGTGCACGTACTAGACCCTCTGAATCAACGCTAGTACTGACCATGCCAGTGGTGATTCAGAGGATTGGATGGAGGGTCGACACACGCTGGAAATTCGGAATGCGACATTCAAAGCCTGAGATTGCCACTTGACTAGGATTTTCAAGGTCACATAAACCCACCGTGGCCGCTGGCGGTGCTTGGGCGGTGCTCACAAATTCAAAAGTACAGTGTGGATTCCCGAATCCTGACCAGTGACCGCGCAGCCAAGCCGCAGCTCTGCTGGGAAAGATGTGACCCCACACACAGGAAGTACAAGCTCTTTTTCGTCCCACCACCTCAAACACGGCTCATTGTACCATGATTGTCACGCCCGACGACCAAGCTTCCAAGCAGCCTTCAGACCCAAAGGTTCAAACGGATGGACTTCAAGTGAGTCCCGAGGAGGTAGCTCTTGATACGATCTACGTTCGAAAAAACACATCGACTAAAACATCTTTCTGTGACAGCCTCCCCCATCGTATTCCCCTCAAAGAGGCTCGGTAGATTCAACAGCCACCAGGAGCGCCCCTTCCTCGCCTCATCCCCACTCTCGTACCTTCAAGACCAAACCGACCAACTTTCTCGCGCTCTCCAACGAACACAACAGCATCAGAGGCGAATTTGTCATTGACCCTTCCATACGCATCCCGTCTTCCGTGTTGCCTCCCTTGGGCGAGGACGAAACGGAAGATGATCGGAAAAATCTGTGTCTGAGGTCTAAATTCAGCTCTGTACATGCCGATATATGGCTGCTGGGTTCCTCGATAGACGACGTGATCGGCGCGCACAAACCTCAACATACGACCATCGCGGTCAACTCTGACCATGGGTCCATCCATGCCCAAGTGGTTGTGTCCTTTATTTTATTTTATTATTATTTTCAATTCCTGATGTGTCGTCGTTCGTGCTTAGCAAACCCTCGACGGTGCGGCACCGTTTTCGCTGACAGCGAGAGCCTCCCACGGCACGATCCGACTAGCCATACCGCGTTCCTTTCAGGGGCTGTTATCCCTCTCCACACGCCACGGGAGTATCTCTGTCAGTGACCCAATCGTCCAAAATGCGACCCAGCTGAGTCAACTCGGTACCACACGACGGTACTTTGTCGGCGATTTCCACTTGCTGGGGGAAGACGAATGGCGGGGTGATCAGGTGGAGATCGACGCAGTGCATGGGTTCATTCGTGTCAAGTATGTCGATGAGGTGGTGGAAATGCAGGGCAAGAAGGGTTTGTTGAGTCGGTTGTTTAGAAAGTAATACTATTGCATGAGAGATGGAGGTGAACATCAGGGTGTAGTGTATAGGGGACACATTGAACATGGTTGTATTGACTCTGTGATTGTGGGGATGGACCAGCCTACTAGTACCTGACACTAACAGTGATCAGATTTGAGGAAGAATTTATGCAGTGCAGTCCCACTCATCAGGGAAATTTTTAAGTGCTGATATGCCCAGATATGTAAATATGATCAAGTACCTATCAGTCTGATGTAACTTGATAAAAATATATACAGTATAGCATTATCATTTTCTAACCATAATGTTGATGAACAGACAAGCAATTATAATGTTGAGCAGACATTTTGTCACTTGATAAGCTATCATCATTGAATCTCAGTCTGATAGAAGCTAGATAATACTTCTATAATTGTGACAAAGGAATGACAAGGGCTGATATATTGAGAGCATAAATCTTATATCTGATAATGTATTATATTTACAGACTTTGAAGCACCAATATAGCTAGATCTAGTTGATAAACAACTGTCAACTTGATATTACTTGATTATCTTCTATCATTTAATGGTAATTGGCTATCATACTAATCTCTATGACTGGAGAAAGACAAGTTGCTATCTGTGCAGCACAAGGAAGACTCTACAATGACAATTGTATGTTATGCTGCCACTAAACTGACTATTCTTTATAATCCATGGCAGACTTTATCGAGTTTAGTGAAAAATGACCAAACATGCAGACAGTTTTTTGAGCCACTGTATGCGTTGCATGGGAAGTAGCAAACTCCCAATATGAAGGTGGAATGCATGCCTCATGTCACATTGACTCTGCTTTGTCTATCAAGGTCCTCATTAATCTTTTTGCACATCCATTCTGTTGTGGAGTATGAGGTGCACTTTGGTAGATGTAGATTCCATAATCTCAGAGTAGCTTATCAAAAGCTTCGGACTTGTACTCTCCCCCTGCATTGAACATCCATCCTTTTACAGATGCGTTGTACTGTGTCTTTACAAACTTCAGGAAATCTTTAGTAGCCTGTAATGCAGAATTTTTACTTCACATGTTAACTGTCCAGGCAAAAGATGTGAAGTTGTCATAGAAGACAATCATATATCAATGCTTCTGGTATGATTCTGTCAGAAAGGATTTCAAGTCCAAGTGGATTAACTTCAATGTCACACACTTCTTAGTCTCCGGAAAGGATCTGTTGGCCATTTTGCCAAGTACACATCTAATACATAAAGCATTGGATTTCAGCAGGGTTGTTTCTGGAAATCTGCTCATATGTTTCCATGCCTTGAACAATACTTCCGGAGAAGGATGTCTGAATCGTTTGTACATAATATTCATATCAATAGTAGCAACGGTTGCATCGATACTAGAGACACATAATGCTTTTATTATAAACATTATATCATGGAGTGTTCAGGGTGTGAATGAAGCGATTGGAGTTTGTCCAGACCAAAAAGTCAGATTTCTAGAGCATCCAGTTAGTGACCAGTCCAGATTATTCCAGAGTAAGGATCCAACAGAGATCAATCGTCCAATCAGGTTAGGGATGTGTAGGACTTCATCCAACTGCATGAGCTGTTCATGTCCATTAGGAGTGGTGGTTCAGAGGATTACTTTTCCGATACCAATGGCTTGTCCATCAGATGGTGTAGCTGTTGTGATCGAGATGCTTCTTTCAATCTCACTATATTCCACAAAATCATTGATGCAATGTGTAAAGTGTTGTGATGCACCAGAATCAAGTATCCACTGGGTGATACCATCTGGATGAGACTTTTCTGTTCCCTTACATCAGACACAGCAAGCAGAAGGGTTGGAACGAACACACATATGATTTTCTCCTATAGCTACTAGTGTATGTACATGCTTAGCAGCTGTAGGTGAGAATGGAACAGAGCATTGTTCATCATTAGTGTCCGGAATGTTTGAGTTAGGCAGATTTACTTGCCTAAATTCCAAATCCATTGCGGAGATGTCATCTGCGCAGCAGTCATCTTCAAGATAGAAGTCATCCAGGTATTCTCCTAAGAAGGAGGTATCCTCAGGCATTGGGGTGCCAAGGGAAACAATGTCATCCTCATCCTGTTCAAAGGAGAGGGAAGAAGGGGCGGAGATGTGCTCAGAGAGGCGAGCACATTTAGGGGTGGATTCTCCGGAGTTATCGGAGTCCATGTTGGTATAATGCATGGTGAGTAAATCACCAGGTGATGGCATTGGGGCAGATGAGATGCAGGTCTTGAGGGTCCGGATAGTTTCAGGAGTTGGCTGAATGTCCATGGAGTGGGCGAGATTGAAGATGGTGATGGTCTGGGTGAAGGCTGGCAGTCCGTAATTTGTCACTCCGGATGTGTGAGCTAGGAGGCAAGGGTCCAGAACAGAAGTAGTGGCCAGAGAAGCCACATGGTGGGCCTCTTTCTTCTTCTTCCATTCATTTGTGTGCTTGTTGTGCTTCTTCTTGCGCTCAGAAGGTGGATAGCCTTGTTTCTCCTTTCTGTGTGAGGTTTGTTGACCTCCGGACTGCTGTTGTGTGGTGAACGTGGAATCCCTGTCCTTTTGTTTAACTGCGGAAATATTCCTCACAGTTTCTTTCCTGGTGGGGGTGATTCCACCTCATTTCTGGGACTGGGTCTGCTGCCAATGTAGGATGGTGGCCTGTTCGATTGCAGAGACTGACAGTTGTTCCGGTGGAGATCCAGATGTAGATCCGGAGGGTTTCATACTGGCCTGTTGATTGAATGAATGGGTTATGAAGTCCATTTCCTTCGGCAGTTTTGCCAGAAGGATCATGGCTTCTACTTTCTCCGATAGTGGGTATTTGAGAGCTTTTAGTTGCACAAATTGTCCAATGATACGGGACATGGATGGAGCTGGAGATGTGTCACTGGGGATGGTAGCATCCAGGAGTGTCTTGAACTCTGTGTATACACCGGCAATACCAGGCTTTGCATACTTGTCTCAAAGAGACCTCCACATACATATCTCCGGCAGTAAGGCACATTGCCAGAGATTGTTGGATCAGGTATGTAACCCGGAGCTTCATTAGCCCCATAGCTTTAGCATTATCTACCTTCCAATCAGTAATGGCAATGAAGTTGTCTCCATCACCGGTGGTAACTAATTCCAGTTCTGGGTCCGTGATCACTTCCCATCTATCCTTGGCTTGGAGGAAGGATTCCATCTCCAAAGCCCATGTGGTGTAGTTCAATCCGTCAAAAATCTGGACATACATAGTTGCGAGTTGTGAGGTCATGTTTGGGAATCTGCAATAAAGTCCTGTTAGCATCTGGTATGACATCAGAGTAAGTTGGATGGGCATAGGTTCGCCCTGTGCAGCTCTTTACATACATGGCCTTGGACAATATGCAAAATTTGTTCTCACATAGTCTATGGACTGACAGAATTTATTCCTCATCGTTGGTGGTAATACCTCACCATGTCCGGTCATATGGCAGTATGGACTTCACTGGGATCACTGTGTCTCTTCAAGGTCAGAATGGACATTGACCGGATACAGTACATGGGTGAGATGGCAGCTCAAGTTAGGTCGGACGATGTCATCCTTCCATACTCAATGCCACTCAGGGCTCATAATCTGTTGAGCAGGCATAGGGGGAATTGCTAGAGGCAAGCCCACCAGAACTTACCTTGGTTGGAGTTGTACTGAGAGAGAAAGAGAGGTTGAAGAGTGATTGTATCCGTCAGGAGATGAATCCTGGTATATATACAAGTAGTAGTATCTAATGGGGAAAGGTCCTAACCAGTCTCCATGGAGTAGTAGACAAGCAGAATGAAACCTATCTATGTCTGCTGTATTGTAAGTGTGTCCAGTCTAACTCCTTTGGAGTGACCGGATACAAGTCCGGTATACATATGTCTGGTATGGGTCCTAGGGATATCATCTGGAATATTACTTCAGGTGAGTCCGGACTTACTCGGACATGTTCAGACTGATTATCTAGACTACTATAATATATTTTGTAATCTATTCAACAATTACTACATAAGTGATGTCAGGGCAAGTTCTGAGCATGAGATACATATACATAGGAGTGATCTGATGACGGTTTGAAATTGAGATTGTAGTGCTGGACCTGCAGTTTCTTCATTTGGGGAAGGATAATATCCAGTAGGAAGAGGAGTAGGGGCTACTCTGGCATTCTTCATGCCGCATCACTCAATGACTTTATCAAGATAAGTGGTTTGATCTATGCATATTTTCCTGCCTTTTCAGCAGATACGCATTCATAGGAATTCTTTGGTTTCACCAAGATCTCTACATTCCCACTTTTGCATGAATAGGGATTTGATTTCATCAACTATGGCTTTGTTAGGGCCACAGAAGAGAGTGTCATCTACATAGATGATGGCTACTACAATGTTGGAGCCTTTCTTCTTGTAGAGAAATATACCAGCATCAGATTTCAAGCGCTCAAAACCAAGTTCTGTCATAGACTGGTTGAGGGTGTTCCACCAGGCTAAGCCTGCTTGTTTTAATCCGTATAAGGCACGATGTAGTTGGAGCACCTTGTGCTCTTGCCCAGGTTGTTTACAACCTTCTGGTTGTTCCATGTAAATCTCTTCGTCTAGCTTGCCATATAAGTAGGTGCTTGTAATGTTGAGACCAGAGATATACCAGTTTTCTAGTGCTGCTAGTATAAACATAAGTTGTACTATTTCAAAGTGCACAACTGGTGAGAAGATCTGATTGAACTCAGTACCTTCTACTTGGGAGAAGCCTTTGGCTACAAGTCTGGCTTTTTTACAGCCATCTGGTTTGGCATCAAATACCCAACAATTTTTATGACTTTTCTGTCAGTTGGTCTGTCAACAATGTCAAAAACTTTTCACTTTTTGAGGATGCTAAGTTCATCTCTGCAAGTGGATTCCCATTGGGATCGCTCATCTTTTGGCAGGTTGGCAATGTCTTTGTAGGACCATTCCCTGAGGGGTTTGTTGACCTTTTGGTCTGGTTGTATAGCTTTCGCAAGTAGGTAGTATGCGAGCTTTTCTGATACACTATCTTCCCCTTCCTGGACTAGTTTTGCAATGTCAGGTTCCTCTGAAGGAGTTTGAAAAGGGGTAGTGGAGGAGCTAGGCTCAGGATTAGGTGGAGCGGATGGAGTATGCAGTACATTGACTGCTTCATTCCATCATGATAAATGCTCAGTGTTCTTAAATTGCTGGACTGGATGTCTCCATTCACCATAAATGTTTCCTGGTCTGCGAGGAACTTTCCTTTCGTGCATAGAGTGGCAAGGAATGGGAGAAGGGATGTCAGGTACATGTCATCTGACTGGACTGGGAGTCCTGGGGGCAGGGGGTGGAACTGGAGGTTCATCCTCTGAGGAGCTAGAGGAGTCATCTTTTGCTGTCACGGGGGGCGCTGGATGGTCCTTATGAGTAAGGTAGGGGCGACGAGAGTTTTCATCATCATTGATGATTGGTGGAATAATACCAATCAGATCAGGGGCAGGGTCCTGCATAATTCTAGTGTTGCACTTTTTAGGGATAATAGTGCAATGAGGGAACATTGCTTCATCAAAGATATCATGAGCTGATGTGAAGAGGATGTTGCTGGGTGAACGCATGAAAATATAGTTGCAATTATTGCCAGGGGCTACACCAAGGTAGGTCATTAACTCAGATTTAGGGGCTAGCTTATTTATTCATACATCATGAGGTATGTGTACATAAGTGCCACATCCAAATACTCTGAGATGGGATATGTCAGGAGTTTCATCATACAGCAACTCATAAGGAGTGTGCCAATTCAATCTCTTGAGTGGTGTGTGATTATATGTACAGTAGATATGGATGACATGAGCAGTTGCAAATTCCCACCTACTTGGGGGGGTGCAGGCTTTGTGTCTCATGGCTTCAGCCTTGTCCATCATGGTGCACATGAAGCGTTCAGCATGACCATTCTGTTGAGGAGTGTGAGAGGCACTTTGTGTGATTTTGATGCCATGCTGCTTAAGAAGCGCATTGAAGGCATCAAATTTATATTCACCCCCTGCATCAGACATCCAGGTCTTTACAGAGGAGTTAAACTGAGCTTTGACCATGGATAGAAAATCCTTGGTAGAGGATAGGGATTGTGATTTTTTGCGCATGGATGTAGTCTAAGTGTGGCCAGTAAAATCATCAATGAAGACTACAGTATAAGTTAGAACTCAGCTGTAACGCTTCTCTAACTTAAACCTACTCATTCCTGCATACTCTTGACTGCACAAGCCCTCGTGCTAGCCAAAGACTCTACAAAGGATAGTAAGTCAGCCTTCAGCCTTCAAGACTCAAGCTCCCTGTGATCTCCTCCCACTTGTACCCTTTCAGCGCTCGTCGCTCTCATTGCCTTTGCCTACCCTCCTCCTCTCTGGGCCATCCCCAGACATCGTCGTCGACCCCTTGCTAGGATTAACCTTGTCCCTAGCTCAACTCCTTCGCCATCTCTTCGTTCCCCTAGGGCGTCCATCCCTAGGGCATCTCCTTTGTTGCTGGTTGGATTCTCTCTATAGGAGATCCACCACTCCCTGGGTCTAGCACCCTCACTAGGTCGACCCCAGTCATTACCTTCAGGCTCCTCAGCCTGTCGCGTTCTCATAGAGTCAGCGCCTCTTGCCTCGCCCACCATCTGGTCAATCATCAACCACCTCCGCCTTCGCTGACACCCCTTGGGCCCATTGACCCCAAGAAAGGACTTCCTGGTCACCCCTCAGCAGTCGTAGTCCAACCTGGACCACTCCCACTGTCCACCCCTGAGGACATTCCGTCTTCCTTTCGCCCTCACAGATACTGACTAGCCTTACGAGTCAGGCTATCACCTGGTTTGTGACCAACAGTCGAGTCTACGCACTCGAGTCACTTGTCAAGGTTCTACCACCAGTAGCAACCTTAACAGGTGGCGACACAGGTATAAGCGGCATGGTGTGTGAACCACATGTGGTGAGACTAGGGGTAATGTAGTGTGATGGTGAGACGGAACGAGCTGGAAGTGGAGAGAGGACATGAGTTACAAGGTGATAAGGTGAAAAAGCGAGGGAGGAAGGTGAGTTGGGCACGAGAGTGCGTGAGGTGTGCACGATATGGTCGGTAGAAGTACGAGGAGGTGGGGAATGCATCTGATCGAGGAGGGATAGTCCCCCAGCAACTGTGTCGAGG
>JBBPRX010001014.1:0-10238 GCA_038093195.1 Boletus fagicola | reverse complement strand
CCCATCGACTGTGAATGTGTGGGAGACGCCAAATCCGGTGACAAGACGGAATCTGAATCTGACTCTGTTCCGGAGACATGCGCCTGCGCAACTGGTGGACTCTGCGATTCCCCAGATCAGAACAACGTATCGAGGGTGAGAAATAGTGATATCACACCTTCTTGGGCTTGGCGGCAGAATGTACAGAGAGTTTCCGTTGTATCTCTTGTGGAGAAGGCGGTGCTGCTGCCGAGGGCGACATGCTCGAGCGCAGAAGGACAAACGTTTGGTTGCAATCAAGAGCTGTCTTGTCTCCGGGGCAATATGGGCGCAACTTTTGGATTTTGGACACGCACTGTCACACACGTGACTTGTCACGACCTTCCCCTCCGAATCTAAGACGGCGTTCGGACTCGGTGCCAGTATTTACTCGCACACAATACTCTCGGTCGATAGTACTAGTAACGAGACGAGTCTTTCATTGTCAACGTTGCAAACCGTTTGCAAGCTCTGCTTGTCCAACTGAAACCACACTCGTGATAAGATAATGACACATTCCTAATCGAGAACCAGTCATTGTGATCAGATAAACCCCGATTCGTCGTATTTCAGCCAAGTTGCCCTCCGACGACTACCAGTACTCTCGAACCTCCATCATGACACTGTCCGTGCAGGAAAAGTTTGACAAAGCCGTCAAGCACGTCCAGAGTCTCCCCAAGGACGGCCCGTACCAGCCAGACCAGGACACCAAGCTCAAGGTGAGAGGGTATCCTCTTCGAGATCAATTGCGATCGGCTGAAACACTCGTGTTAGTACTACGCATACTACAAGCAAGGTTTGTGTTCTGGAACTGTCGATGCCGAATCTCTCTCTGAATGTTGCATTCAGCAACCGAGGGCGATGTGAACATCGCGAGGCCAGGCCTGCTGGACTTTGTCGGAAAGGCTAAATGGTCAGAGCGATCTCCGTTGCTCTGTGGCCATGCTCAATTTCACATGTCACTGTAGGGATGCCTGGGATGGCGTCAAAGGCACGACCAAGGAAGCCGCTCAGATTAAATACGTCGACTTGCTCGTCACGGTAAGATTATCTCGTTATATCATCAGAGTTTACTTCATAGTTGAGCTCGATAACAGGCCCTCGAAAAGATCACACCAAAGTCCGAGGAGCTCGAGAAGCTGCTCCAAGAACTCAAGGAGTAGACGAGGTAATACTCGCGCTGTATGAGTAAGCACATGTAAACATACAACCAAGGTAGCTGTTGGGAATGGGCAAAACCCGTCGTGGTCAAATCGCCGGTGACATCGTGTGCAGAGTGCATTCATTTTGAGCACGCAGCACGAGTCTGAACATGGCAGGACTGGAGCAACAGGAAAGTCATGTGTTTGAACAGGTCTTTTCACTGTTTCCAACACGAGGCAGATAACACCCCGGCGTCTGTACCACATTGTTGGCGCTGCGAGAGGAAGGGGTGTTCGAGGACCTCGCCCGGTCCCTGACACAGCTGGGTGGCTCCAGCCGCCCAGCTTTCCTAATTAAGCCATAGTTCAAGTGACTGACAGGGAAATATTTGGTTCTGGAACCGCTAGCTTCGAGTCGGTCCAAGTTCGCCGGTAAGAGATGCGGCCAATAAGGTGAAGTATAGACTGATGGCATAATCTCACAAACTTGCACAGCTGGCAATGTCTCCGCCGTGTTTTCACCGTTCATCCAACAATTTCAAGATGGCAATCGGTCCAAGAAGAGTCCAACAGATACAGCATCCACGTCAACCATTAGGTAAGGAACAGCGAGAGAACGATTGAACCTTGTTAGGTCTTCAAAATTGTTGTTCGGACGAAGTGGAGCGTTGCGCCGTCGCGCAACGAGGTTGACTGTTGTGTTTTGCGGTCCATCGCAATTAATAAGCACGAATGGTGGTATGAGCGTTCGCTCGATGTTTCTCGACACCATCTCAATTTGCTCGATCAATTAATTTGGCCATTCTCACACGCCAGACGAGGCCCATATGCACCGCCCGTGACGTGGTCTTACCGAGGTACATATGTTGTTCGCGAATGCCAATCAGGGAGCCCTGTTACTAATCTAGTACAATATAGGTAAGTGCCAAGGAGCCAACTTGTCTTGTGAGCACCTAGACCTCTCCGATTTGCCTCAAACAGCCAAGGTTCCTCGCTAGCGGCCAGTGAGTGCCTCCCACGTTGGTGCCTTATCGCTTGGGGTGTGAAGGTTTTTTCTTCCTTCGACAACAGCTGCCACAACAGAATCGATGTTTTCCACCTTGCCCAATTCAGACACCCTATCTCGACCTGGGACGCGACAACGACACAGCGGGATAGTTGTTCACAACCATCGTTCTGGGTATCCAGCGTGTGACGCATCATCGTTGCTTCTCTACAAGTGGCTGCCGTCCTCGTGGACATGCTCAAGGTTGCAACGTTGAACCCTGGATTTGTAAAGTGTCATGCCCTATCTCTTCTTCGGAGCTTAAGCGCCCCTTTCCGGGAGGATCGCTCCTTTTGACCGTCCGTCTACTTTTAGACGCGGCAGTGGACGCGCTAGACTTAATCGGGATAACCTTCCATGCCAGCCACATCACACAGCACGCCAATGAGCCCAGAAGGCAACGTACGTTTTGGAAATAAACAAGCTCATAGCATCACACGGCTTCCACAGCATGGCAGGCCCCAACGGCCGATGTGAATCGATGAATGGTTTCTGATATGGGCGAAAAAACGACAAGTTCTGCCGACGAAAGCACCATGTGCAGCATCAGTGCAGGGAGTCCATGTATACGTCATGTTGTTTCCTTGCTGGACCGGTGCGAAAACGCTTCCGTGTGCATGGAACCTTGCGCCTGCCAGTGCTGTCAGACCGTTTATGTCACCGTCCCCTGGACCGATCGTCGTGTATGTTACGGTTGAGACTCAACTTTTTTTAAAGAAAAAGGAAGAAACCGTAATCGACTCGTGCTTTACGCCTGCTCGACAAATTGCATATGGGACCCGGGATGATATATTACTCGTCCGCGGGTCTTTGTGATATTTTTTTTTTCTCAGCCGAGTATAGATCATGTATACCGTACTACCGACGGTCGCCCCTGTAAAGTTGTTGACTTGTGCGCGGATCCCAGGTCGTCATAATTAATAAAAAAGAATAAAAAAAAGGAATCTTCCGCGTTCCATCAGTCGACACAACATATAAATATTCAGACCCTTGGAGATAAGAAGCAAATAATTTTTTATTCTCGGACTGATCTCCGTCCTTTTGACAGGCAGGCCGGCATCAAGCCGTCGTAGTTCGCTCATATCCGCACGGTGTTGCTTCGCGGTAGAACTGCAGCGGTGATTTCGATCGCGTCAGATGACTCGGTGAGATGGCGGACCCGGCGACTCAGGTTTCGAGCGGTGGCCTGATTACACGGTTCGTTCTGTCGCAATCCTGACTTTTGTTAGCACCCATCCACATGGGCGTCCGTAGTCATCCTCCCAGTTACCAGGTACCATACAAATACAATAGACGTCGGTCCATTGTTGATAAATAAGTCGAGCCGCCGGCAGTGTGCGCCATCGCAGCAGTCACTGCTTTCGTCTTCCCCTCGCGGTCTGGGCACTTGGCTTGATTTGTACATGAGCAGCGGCTGTCAAGAGGACGTGTGAGAGATTCCTGTTTATTCGTCCCGGCATGTCGCCACGAGACGTCCTGAAATACCAAGTCACTTGGATTTATGAGAGTACCGACTCGTACAACGGGTGCCTTCTAGAGGGTATCGAGGTAACAAGCCCATAGAAAGCAAAAGAATACACACACTGTCGCCTAATATGATACGATGCAGCATGGTTCATACTGTGACCTACAATCTCATACAGAGTAAATTCAGGAAGTAGAGAAGCAAAGCGTCACGAAATATGTCCAAAATCGGGGTTGGCGATAAATAACGAGGCACGCGGAGCGACGCCGTAGTGTATCGTCGGTCGCGTCTGTGATAGTACTTCTTCACGATGGCGGGTGTTTCGAGAGGGAGGAATTTGCTGTGATTCTAATTCTCGAGACAACCTGCGCTCGTATGCTCTGACTCTACTGGCCACGATAGCACCCTTCTCTGAGGGTGTCAGATTAGATTTTGGTGACATCAGAGAGTCAGAGGGCGTCTTTACGTCCATGGGCATCGCGGGGCCAGCTGGGGCTGATGTTGGCCGTGGCAGATCAACGTGGGGTGAACCGCTTGACAGAGAGATCTCGGCAAGCGTATGGTTGTCAACAGCAGATATCCCTTGTTCGGTTATTTCCGCAGAACCCAGCGATGGGGCGCGCCGGGAAGTTGATCCGTCAGATGCGAGACGCTGGACCACGTCATAGCTGTCTCCAAGGTGCTCCGCGGAATCGGTATTTGCCGTGCGTCCGCTGTGAGCGGAAGACACTGTTCTACCGTGTTCGACAGGTATATCAGCAGGTGTATCATTGGAACACGCAGGAGTGGGAGAGGATATCTTCGTTTCTTCTAACGGGACAAGCGGAGGGGCGGGTGTTGGGTCTCTAAAATCTAGCGGCTTGGATGATGTTATCGATGCGCGACGATCAAGGATGGGAGATTTCGTTAAACGTGACCACCAGCTGTCAGGACGAGACAGAGATGGTGAATGAGATAAAGTGGAACCTGAGACAGTCGAATATCGAGGAGCGGATGTAACGGGGTGTGGATCAGACAAATGTGAAGCGGTAGGACTGTGGGTTGTTGGAGAGGCGTTGGGTGGTGGGGAGAGTGCGGCGTTGTCCGCATGACCATAGGATATTTGTCCGTGCGAAGGTTCTTGCAGAGGCGGAAGCGAATTAGAAGGATCCGAGAGGGACGTGTGGGAAACTTCTCTGAGGGGGGTGAGCATACGTGAGCGAACAGAGAAGGGCCAAACGGAATCTTGAGGGGCCAATGCGGTCCACTCAAAATCGTCAGTTCCATCGCTTCCCGGAAGATAATTGTCATAATCTGCGTTCTTCTCGGGCATGCCAGGGCGCAAATTGAGATCATCATATTCGTCGTCCTGGAGAGGGAGAGGGTCCTCGAAGGAATCAGTATATGACCAGAAACTTCCTTCTCTCCGATGGATCGGGTGCGAAAAACATTCGCTGTGAAGACTTCCTTGACGAATTAAACCTTCTTGACCCCCCTCACGGGGATAATCGATCTTCTCCCATTCGGGATCCCCTTCATCTACACCAGATCCGCTAGGCTCACGGCCAATCACCCCGCGTACCAAGGCACTCACAGAGCGGAGGGACCAGACGCTTGTCCCCTCACTGCCTTGTCTTTGCACGGTACTCGAGTGTCCAGTCCAGCCAAACGATCTGGCGTCTTCGTCTGCAAACATGTCCTTCCGGGGCTGACGCAGCCTGGAATTGGATTTGCTGATGCCGAGGTGGGCAAGAATATCCGTCATCACACCTAGGTTATTAACCTCCCTGGCGCTTTCATTGGTCTGTCCGTCGAGGCGTGCCCCCTCTGGTGCAGCGCCGCCCACCGATCCCTCCTCCGAGAATCCGGGGTCATCTGCAAGCGGGAAAAATCTCCTGGCTGTCCTTCTGTTACGATTATGCACTCGTTCCATATAGTATATCATTGCAAGTCCACCTGCAACAAGTGCAAGGATTCCAAATGTTGTCCCGAGTGCGATAGCAATGGTGCGGCTGCTTGAGCCAGAGGATGAGACAGAAGTGTACGAGGGAGAACTCGACGAACCCCCGGGAGAGGCAGTGCCCGTTCCTCCATTAGAATTGGGGTTTGGACCGGTCTGTGTGGGTACTGGCAATGAAGTAATGGCAGGCGTCGAGCCAGGAGAAGGTGCAGTGTAGGACATAACCATCGAGGACGTCGCCGGATTATATATGTATATGGATGAGGACGCCGGAGAGGAGGAACCATATCCTAACATGAACGATGAGTGGGCCATCATCGTGTTCATGTGATTCAAGCAACTTACCAAAGCAGAACAACACATAACCACCTGCTTGGACTGCAAAGTGATCTTTCCTTTGACCTAACTGTGCGAGCGCGGTAACACTATTCCAGACCATGGGGTTCTGGCCCGTGTCCAAAATCCAGCCATCGCTGTAGGTCGTCTGGAGCTGCGCGTCGCCGCCTCCGTGGATAAGGACCTGGCCATTAGAAAGGACGACCGCGGCAAAGTCACGACGGGGATTCGGCAATGATTTGTTTGAGATGGAGAGCTTCTCCCAGACAAGCGGTTTTTGTGTGGTGTTTAACGACCATACCGTGTTCATGGGCACGAGCTCGGAGCAAGACGCACAGTATCCCCCGAGGATCAGGAGGCGTCCATCTGGTAGCACGAGGGAGCCATGGCCATAAATATCGGGCGGCGCGCTGCTTGAGGACGGCAACTGGACGAACTCTGGACTGGATGGGGTGAAGGCGAAGTGCTCACTGAATGCATTTCCAGAGCCATCCGCCTTCTCGCCGCCAATGATCCACACCTTGCCGCTTGTATAGGATGAGGAGTGACGAATCCTGCGCATGGGTTCATTCGCCCAATTCTGTGGTTCCATTCGGAAAGATGGACCGGACTTGTTAGAGGTCAAGAGTAGACCTGACGAGTCGTTGAGGGTTGTGAGAACTGTCAGAGAATTGGGGTCTGGTTGACCCCCGAAGATCAAAAGCTCGGTGGGGTTGAACGCGGACAATGTGTGCCAAGCGAGGGCAGGCGATGAGTTACTGGAGAAAAGTTGCCACGGGGGAGACGAATAATTAAAGGATGTAGAGAGATCGAGAACTAATAGGTCGGATGTCTCTGGTGCAGAGGTGTATGAGTAGGAGTTGAACGGATCGCTTAGTCCGCCGTGAACGTATAGCGTGCTCTCCAACAGAGCGACTGCTTGTGCCCATCTGTTGCGAATGAGTGCCACTCGTACAGATGGGCTAGTGTGAATACTCACCTCGGGGACGGGGTGTATTGCGCAAGAACTATGGGCGAGAAATACAGGGAGCATGTTACAATCTGGTAAATCATCGAGATGGCGATAAGTTATAGGGCGTCGTGAATGTTGTTCATCAGGGTCGTGAGGATGGTTGACTTTTCCGCCGTTGAACCCGCGCGGATGTCGAGCTGCTTTTGGACACCCGCGATCAAGTCGGATCAACAGTTTCCAGAAATCTACATCCATGTGAAAACACAGTCATCATTGCAACTTTGCATATGTTCGAGTCTCTGCATGTAAGGCATTGGCATGCGTCGGGGGGGGGCTTTGGGCCGGGGATGACTGTCGCCTCGGGGCTGGCATTAGCCAACAGTTATTCTTCTACTACTCAACATGATGACACGACAACGCAGCTATGGACAAGAAACAGTCCTCGTCGTCTACTTTACACTCGACTTTTGGTATAGTGATCATGCACAGTTTGATTCCATGACCTCCTCCGGCACTACGTAATTCGGTCGGTTATTTGCCAACAAACAAGACTAGAGGTTGAGTTACACTTGATCAGGCGCGTCTCACAAATCTAAGAGGCACATCGTTAATGCCCATCGCCAATTGAATCTTCGCCTGCATCACCCGTTCTCGCCACTCATCCACAGTCTCGACCCGGCCATTCGACTGCACCGCAAGCAACGGCTCGACCCGCCATTCTCGCAATAATGACGCGAGGAAGCACACGCCTTCTGTGGTCGCAAACTTGCGACCAAGGCACGCGCGAGGACCTATGCATCGCGGCCATTAATGAAACGGATCCACGGAGATGAACTGACTCTACGATACCGATACTAAAAGCCGTGTATTCCTCCGACTCATCCTTGTCATCCGAGTCTCTCTGCATTCTGTACCATCTTGAGGGTCGGAATTCTTCGGGCTCGGAAAAATAACGTGGGTTATACTCTAAAAGATGTCAATCCAGACTACAGTCAAGAGAACGTCACGTAATGTACTCACGGACGCCAATCATGTCCACCAGCACCTTGGTACACGGCATCAGCCGTCCGTTCACATCAGGGACTCTCAACGATGACTCACATGGGTACCTTTCTTTACAGACAACATTCTGGGTTCATCGCTGTCAGAGATGTCCAGGACCGTGTCGTGTTTTGCTTCGCGGACCAGAAAGAATACTGACGCTGGAATACCCCAAACATTCAAATGGAGTCGAAGGACAGAGCTTTGTTACCTACGGAACATTCGGATCCCTTCGTGGTATGCTGCAAGTACCTTGTCCAGTTTTCCGTAATCTTCTAGCAACTGAAAATGGGTTTCCAAAACTAAGTGAAAGGAAAGTACTGCTCAACATCACCACTTACCAAGGTATCATCATCTCTCCCTCGCGTCACCTCTTGCACTTGGGCAACTAGTTCGTCCTGGAGATCAGAATCCAAAGCAAGGAACGCAAGTGTCGCTGCCAAAGTGTAGGCTGTAGTCTCTGGACATTAAATGTGAGTATTCCAAGGTCCTCAACGGACCAGGACTGAGCACTTGCCATGACCAGCGAACATGAAGGAGAACACATTGCCAATCTGTGCCAAGGTTTGTCAGTGCCTGTTACTGGTGCAAGGCAACCCCAAGTGTTACTTACCAATTCGTTGTCATTCAGGCCTGTCTTACTTCCTGCGTCCTCAGAAGCTCGAACCAGGAGTGTAAAGAGATCCCTGGCTCGCTTTGTTGCAGCGTCCTCGACTTCAGATCGGATGGCCTCTCGTGTTGTGCTGACAAGGGAATGCATGAAGTGGCGCACGGTGTCGTATGCGTGTCGGGTGCGTCGCACCCTGTTGCAAGTGTCAAAATTCAAAATTCAAAATTCAAAATCGAACGTTTTGCACACAACAAAACCTGCACTGACCATGGAAACGGTAATTTCCAAGCCCATGCAGGGGCAGCGATTGCAAACATATTCGTATTCGTGACAATCCCTATGCATTCTTGTATGCTCATTTCACCTTGTTGAGCAGGGGGGTTCGCCCATGTGAATGGAAAGCCGAAGCCAACCGATGCAAATATGATGAGTGTAAACTGTTATAAAATGGTGGCATGAATGATCATTCTCGAGGTAGAGTCTCAGCCAAGAAGGCTCGCCTTGAATGTGAGCATATTAACACTGGGAACCTCGATAACGTCTTTCGTGGCCCATCCCTCAGCAGAGGTCATCTCCGCATATAGCTTGCGCGAGGCCTCCCAAACAAAAGCATACCTTGGCTAGATTAGCCATTCAACGAATGCTCGATAATCTAACCACGTACGTCTCGTTATTAAATGCAGGGCTGGCGATCTTCCTGTGTTTTCTCCATAACTCCCCCTCTGCAGCGATTATGTTCGGACCCCAGAACCTCCAGGATACAAGGTAGGGACATTTCCCACGGATAGGTGTACCTCTGTAAACTCACAGAAAGAAGCGGCCCATGTTATCTGCCTTTCCAAAATCACCGGATCTGTGGCCGTCAACGACAATTTGCTTCCCGACTTCCATGGAGCGTGTGTATATTGTTGGGGAACCATTTATGAATGGGGCAATGGAGATGGTGTCACAACCATAGTGATGGTAAACTAAATGAAGGTGAGTATAATACTATCAGAGAAGATAATCACATGCTGTTCTTGGTCTTTTTCCAGGTCCAGGTGAATGACAGACCTGCAGCGGAGGGAAGGTGAGGAGAGAAAAGACACGTTGTGAGAAAGACCAACCCGGGTTCCACCATGTCTCTGGTAGGATGACGCCGAAGATGGAAAATGGCTCGAAGGGAATACGCAAACCGGGAAGGGAGTCGACGGCCTGTCATTAGGTCAATATAAAGATTGGGCATCGGCGTTGCGACAAACCTGGAGTGCACGGACGAGCTTGTGTACACCCGAGACAACGAGAACGGAACCAAGAGTAGCGATGGCAGTGGACCAGGAGAGGTCTAGGGGGGGTCAGGGGGTAACAAACCCTAGCTAATATGCGCCTCACTGCTTAGTATCGACGTATTCGAGATCGCTGTCATCGTCAAGTGGTTGTGCCGTGTGAGATTCAGACACGACTCGTTGAATAGGGGCCTATTAATAGAGATACGGAATATTTCGGATACAAAGTGACAATCGATATAATTATTATTAAAATTATTAAAATTATTCCCGATACGGTAGTCCAGAGGATATGAAGGCGCACAAGAAAAGATACGTGGAGACGATAGCGCAGTGCATTGTGGTGAGATTATGTTCTGCATGTCCAGCAGTAACGTATAGGTGTCGTGTTTAATGGGATCCCACGTCCACTCCGACGCCTTTTA
>JBBPRX010001013.1:0-10242 GCA_038093195.1 Boletus fagicola | reverse complement strand
AGGGTTCCCATCGCCCATACATGCGGACTATTTCGCTGGGCCGCGATACGCTGCAGAATGGCCGTGGCGCGGTACGGATGCATCTTGACGACGTCCAATGGCTCGATAACACCTCTGGACACAAGCGGTTTTATTACCGACTACGAAGAGTCAGAGTTGTTGGTTAACAGAGGAATTTAAACTGACCTCCATGACTGTCTTCAAGAGTTGCTGAAAGTGAACAATGTCATCCGTCATCTTGATGATATGCTGTTTGACTTCCTATTCAAAAATATTTATTATAAGACACCTCGAATCAGCAACAAGAAAAACCAACTTTCTTGTGCATATATTCTCTAAGATCGAGACTTCCTTCGTCCCTGATCTCAATCCTGCTGATATGCAAAGAGTCTACGATGGTTTGGACTGTCTCAGGAGTGCTTCCGGGGGTCGCGGTAAGCGCAAGTACTCGAAAGTGTGGGTTCTTCGCCATAAGGAAGCGAATAACTTGCGCATACGCATAATCACCTGTCCCCTTGTGCGCCTCGTCTGCATTGCATAACAGTCAGCGAAATGCATCGCACGAAATAAAGAAATGTTACAAACCGATGACCATGAGGATAATATCGCGTGAATCACAATTTTCGGTAGTGAGGTCGTTGATGAGTGTCTGCGGCGTCATGTAGAAGACTCGTTTCTCCTCCCACTACGAAGTGTTAACTCGCGGTCTCTTCGGGTACCGAAGCGGGGACGCACCATTCGTGATCTGTATGCGCGCGGGTTATTACCTGTTAATTCCACCGCATCCCTGCCTGGGATACCGCATGTCCGATGGCATGCATCAATCTGTTGAGCGACCAGAGGCTTCGTAGGCGCAACGAAGACCACTTTGCCCTCGGGAAACCAGCGGTAGACTTGGATAGATTGTGTTATATCTCATACAAGGGACGGTATACACAAACTCACAGTTCAGCATTACGACGCCGGCAATAAACGTCTTTCCTAGACCGGTCGGAAGCGATACGAGCGTGTTATCAAATAGACAATGCTTGACGATATTGAATTGGTAATCTCGTTTGGGCTGGTTGAGTGGATAAATCCAATGCTTCGCCTCGAGCATGTCCACCTTGAGCTTCATGAGGAGAGGCTACAGAAGTCACGAATGAGCCAACCACACGACGTGTAATACTGACACACTCACTGGGCTTCAGTTCGTGACCAAAATATGCACGAGTTGACGTCAACTTCAGCACCTGGGAATCAAGATTAAGTAGTACGCACCCAACTGCACCGCAATCAGTCATGACGCAGTCAGATGTACCACGTACCACGTACCTGAGATAAACGGAGCAGGGAACTGCTCAAACTCCACTACCTCCTCTTCCTGTTCGTCCTCGTTGGACTTTCCCTTTGACTTTGGCTTCTTCCAGCCAGATTTCGCGAACACGGTGTGATCCCACTGTTTGGTTTTCGGGGCCTGTTGACCAAAAGGGTTGCGATGGTCCGACTTGGACCTCTGCATCAGACCGCAAGATGCGGGGCTCGGTTTGCTGGTGGACGCAGAGGGACGGGCAATATCTCCAAAGAGGGTTGTCTGAACGGCGCCTTTAGATGGGGGGCAGGCTGCGTTACTGGGACCGGCGACCGGGGCTGCTTGACCCTTGTATGCGGCGTCGATGAACAGGTCGAGACGCTCCAGCTCCGCCTCGTCAATGTCGAGCGTAAGATCCATGTACGAGTCTTCTTTCTCGATTCGTTTTGGAGGAGCTGGCTTGGATGGGGGGACGGGTTTCGGTGGAGGAAGGCTCTTAGGAGGGTTACATGCAGGCGGATTGTGGGTGAGTTTGGGACGATGTGCTGCTTCGATGATATCGAGCTGGTTCAGAATACCAGAGTTGAGATCATCGGTGAAGTAATCGTCCGAGTTCATCATCGCGGATGATGTCGAGGTGGTCGTGGACAACGAGCTCGAACGCGCCGGCTTGATTACAACCGTGTAAGGGTCACGTGGACGAGACACCCACTGGGTGAACACGGCTCACAGTTTCAGTCTTTCAGTGCACACTCGCAGTCATGTCTGCAGAAAGCGTCGCTCGCTGGAACGCCATCCCAATGTCGCGCCCAGAGCAGAACGAAGAAGATCAGTCGGGCGCGTCCATGCTTCTGAAGGTACTCTGCCATATTTATTGGCGTCCTTGAAAACAAGCCGTACTGCCCTCTTCCTTCCCCCCCTTCCTCCAGCGATCAAGATCATACCAAGGTGACAACACCGAGGACAGTGAGGATGATGACGTCTCGCTTGTCTCTCGCACACCTTCCCCGCCTCCCGCGGATGTGGTCGACATCCACAAGTACGACGAAGATATCCACCAAGCTCTGAGAGAGGTCGTCACCGTCGAGACCAAGATAAAGAGCACAAACAAAGGATTTGCAATGCTCGCGAAACTCGGTTGGTCGGAGGGGCAGCCACTCGGGTTATCAGGGGATGGTAGGCTAGGCTCTCTTATCTTTGCCCAACCTGATGACACGCTTCATTAGGACGAGTCGACCCTATTCCTTTTCAGATAAAAAATGATTTGACTGGCCTCGGAAAAATCAACCAAGATGTCCGCATGATCGAGACCACCGTGTCGCAGAGGCGGGGGTTAGACTCCGAGCGTCAACACAAAGAAACGCAAGACCAGCGCAGAGCCAGAGAAGTATACCACCATATCTACGTGTCCGAGATCCCTCTGATAACAGCCTTGTCATGATAGGACATCGTGGCTAAACGTGCGGCCGTCAAGTCGGAGATTACTGACACTCTAAAGCCATTTTATTGCGCTCTCTGCGAGAAACAGTTTCAAAACGTCGCTCAGTATGACGAGCATACCAATTCTTATGCCCACCACCACAAGGCACGCTTGAAAGATATGCAAGCCAACGCTCGCTTAGTCAACCAAGAAGAGCTGGAGAAGCGCAAAGAAAAGGAACGGAAGAGAGAAGAAAAGGAACTCAGGAAGCTTGCCAGAGCTCAAGGCATCAAGATGGCGAAACCTGTCGCTGCGGGCTCCGTTCCTGTTCTGGCTCCCGAAAGCGAGACAGCAGCCACGAATGAAACGAAGCCTGGTGGGTTCAAAAAAGCTGGCTGGGCTGCAGTCACCACGGCACCCAAACCTCCTAACACAGATTCTAAGCACTCAGGTTGGGCAGTGATCAGCCCAGCCCCACCTTTACCCGCGCAAGCACCACCACCTCCCCCTGACGACCCTACACTGCCGGCTTCGCGATCCCATCCGGCGTCTGATGCTCCCATGTTTCGTGCCGGAGGATGGACTTCTTTGGATTCCAACAGCTTTCAATATGTCATTCCTTCACCCTCCCCTCCCCCACCAGTGGCACCGCCCCCTCCGCCTCCTGCAGATGCACCTCCTTCAACGTTACTTTCTAATCGCCATGACTCTCATGGTCGTGCTCCCATCCCTCCCTCAAATGTTTTGCCTCCGGCGAGACAAAGTTGGGGAACGATTCCTGACTCCCACCCATCGCCACAGCCTCTCCCACCAACCTCGCTGCGTGCCCCGCTTCCGCCACCACCTGTTGCACCCACAAAATCAGGATGGCAGCAATGGAAGCAAGGAAATAACTCCAAACGCAGGTGATTTCGTGCGTACGCATTCTTGTGTCGCCATTTTGAGTTTTTGTTGGAATTTATACTGCCATCTCATCACTTGACTACTGTAACGTCACGACCGATCATTTTCACGGCCTGACAGCATTTCTACTTGCGCTAGACGGAACACATCTGGTTGACTAGAATTAGCTGACTACATTGCTGTTCTTTATTTATTTAATTTGATGATTGTATGGATGTACGCGGATGCTGATGGAAGAAGAAAATGAAAGCAATGAAAGCAGGTGGTTCGAAAAAAAGGTTATAAAGATCAAGAGTAAAGACACTTTGTCATTATGAGAGAACAGTATGAGTGGGGAGATCGATAACCACCCCGTACTAAAAGTCCTCACCACACCACGAGTCGCATGCGAAGAGTGAAAACGCCAACACCCAAACACAACAGAGCACGGAATCACTCGGATTCACTCCCTGAGCTCTCCTCGGAACTCGACTCCGAAGAACGATCACTATCATCGTGTCGGGGGACAGGAGCGGGAGTCGAAACAGTGGCGTTTCCTGAAAGATTGTCGAATAGTTTCATACGCTCCTCTAGTTGTCGGATCTTCTCTGCCTCGGCATTCTCGTCCATGCTCTTGCGTTTGAGGCCACCAGTACCGGTGCCCTTCCCTGTTGCACGACTACGCTTCTGAGGGGGCTGCCGCAAGGGCCGCAACACGAAATTGTACAGCTTCGTAAGCACGTTTACAGGTAGAAGGTCGATCTCAATCTCGATCTCCTCGGTGCTCTGACAATATAGTCAGACATGGTGTATCCTCCGTGGAACAAAATTACCCACGTCACGAATCTCGGGGACGCCTTCGTGGATAATTTGAATGACCTTCTCCAACTTTTGCCCATCGAGTTTCGTGATCGCCTCGCTCAGGTCCTTCTTCTGGTCAAACGATAGCGTGTCATCCTCTGGAATCTGTTTCTTTGCTTTCCGTTTGACAGTGCCGTTTCCAGCGTTAGCAGCTTTGGCATTACGGGAGGTAGTGGATTTGGAGGTCGAGGCAGCAGCGGGTTTGGGCTCCTTCTTTTTCTTTTTCTTCTCCTTTGGAGGCTGGTTCTTCAGTGCGAGTAAATTTCCTCGCATCGACTCGATCTGTGCCTCCATGGATGCAATCCTACCTGTGTCGGACAATACATCAGTACAAGGGCATTACATTGCGCAACGATGGACCCACGGTTGCGTTCCTCCTCTGACTCGTCCTCATACTCCTCCTCTTCGTCCTCGCTTGCCTCCCGTAGTGGCGGCAGATTCTTCCACTTCTCATCAAAAAGGCGTTGCAACTCGATACCTGCTTGATTGACAGGCGTGCCAGCAGGGTTGAAAGTGAAGCAATTTCGAATCATCAACTTGAAATCATCGAAGAACTTGGAGGCATTCGGGTACTCGCGATTCTCCAATTTCTTTCGCATAGTAGACAAGTCCATTGGCTTTTTGATTATCTTAAAATACGATGGAATCTCCAACTTAACTGGATCTGAAGTGATCCAATAAGCAACGAGATGAAAGGCACAGCACCTGGTACTAACCGACTGGCTCGTAAAATGGGTGCGCAATATTCCAGTGTTGCTTCCGATGCAACTCTACCAAGAGCTTGGCGCAAAACTTGAGCTGCTCTACAGAACCGTCGTCCTTGGCCACCTTTGTTTTCCGTAGCTTCTTTGGCGCGTCAGCATATGGTAGATCCTTTGGAGGAGGTGGGTGAATCTCTCTCTTTGGACGTGCGGATGCTTGCTCAATGTCGTTCCGACGGATCACGGGAACGGAGGTGGACGCGCGTCGAGGTGGGGGGGCAGGTGGTACGGGGTTGGCTTTCTTGATGGGTGCTGGAGGTGGGGGAGGAGTGGCGATTTTTACGGAAGGTTTGACCTACCATGAGGTTAGCATCTGTTCCATGAAAACCATTGGCACTCACATACCACTTGGGGCGGTGGTAAATTCTTTATTTGCTTGTCGAAAACAGATTCAAGGTGCTTGGCGGCTTTCGATATGGCATGATCTGGCCCATTGAACGTATGGCAGTTGGTGAACACCAGACGGACGTCGGCAATGAACTCGTCGGCGTTGTTATAACGAGGGTTGTTAGGATTCGTATCGGGTTTTTGAAGGTTGGAAGACATGAGCTTGCGCTCGATGGACCCGAGATCCATTGGGTTCTTGATGATACTGGGGTAGTGGGGGACATTCAAGGCGACAGGGTCAACGGGATGGAGGAACGGAGCCGCGTCTTTCATCTTTTTCAACGAACGGACAGTTGAGAGACAGAACCGATGCTGCTGTATGCCAAGTGTAGTTGCGCCAACAGGAGTTGGTAGTACAGGGGCAGGACTAGAGATGACCTCTTCATTCATCTGAATGGAAGAACCAGTGACGGGAGGAGGAGAGGCAGTCTTGAAGAATTGCGATCACAAGGACAAAGCGTCAGCGTGTTAGAATGGGAGGGTGAGGGCTTGGCTCACATTAACGATGGAAGCCTGATCGGCATCGGAGAACTTGCGTGCTCGTTTTGCCGGCGGAGGCCTTGCATCGTCGTCCGCGTCCTCGTCTACTTGATGAGAGACGTGATTAGGAGAACGATATGTAGCGAACGAATCGGGGTGTGGATCTAGCTTGGCACCGGTCGTTTCTGCATGGCCATTGACGTGTGTGGCCTGTTCCATGTTCACGTCGCCATCCGCATCCGCGTTCGGGGTGTCTGAAGAGGTGATCTTGCCGTTAGGAGCACCGTCGGGAGCGGAGAGGTCTGGTGAAGCGGCGTTGGATATGAGCATCTCCTCGACGATCCCCTCTGGTGTCTCTGCCATCTTGATGTCCTGAGTGGCGTCTGGCTGTGCTTGAGGGGGTGGTGGAGTCGCAGCAGGAGGTTGGATGGGGACAGAGGCTGCTCAGATAAGAGGGACGGTAGACAAGGAAACGATTTACTGTACGAACCTGGATCTGAGGGGGAGATGGACATTGGAGAGGGGGCAGCGGGAGAGTGGAGTGAGATTGTGTTCTCGGAATGGACATGGCCGTTTGGCAGAGAGTTGAGGGAAGGCCGGTTGAGAATTAAATCTTTTCAGTGTTTAGGGTTAGCTAAGGGGAAATTTGAATATAAACTGTCTATCATGTGTACCATTGTTGTCGGGTGGTACGTCGGTGGTGGGGTCGGGCGGGGCTGGTTTGTCATCATTTCCGACGGTGGGCGCGTTGTGTTGAGCAGTGTCGGTCGCGTTCATGGGTGGCGCGTGACAATTTTTGTCACACAGTGTGACGTTTGCAGAGGGGGGAGGGGAGTTTTGGATTTGGGGAATCGGCAGCCACCCATTGGGTCTTTATAGGCGGCTGGAATTAAGGTTCGGTCTCCAACCAGCGCAGGGACCATCCAAAATACTCACTCACACTACATCCTCACGCAACCCGTCTTTGCAAATAAAACACGTAGCTACTGTATACAACCGTGCATCCAGCCCCCAACGTCCTATTTTTCTTCTTCCTCCCCCTCTGAGACATTCGCAAACACGGGCTTGGGCTGGTTTTGTCGCCACGCTGGAAAAAAAAGAAGAGCCGCCACGTCAGCCGGCAGATCAATACAAACACAGCAATACAGTTTTTCAATCTCCGCCGCGGCAACCTTCCAGAATTGGCACTCCGCAGCGAGAGCTCAAAAGGGATGCGCCTCAAAGGCAGGTGATAACGGCTGATG
Source organism: Boletus fagicola (assembly GCA_038093195.1). Classification (NCBI taxonomy): domain Eukaryota; kingdom Fungi; phylum Basidiomycota; class Agaricomycetes; order Boletales; family Boletaceae; genus Boletus; species Boletus fagicola. The sequence goes on along the minus strand of JBBPRX010001013.1, from coordinate 2,916 downwards.
AATCGATGATAGGCTCACCTGCAGTCCATTGCGGATCGGCGTCTGCCCGTTCCGCATACTTGAGGAGCGCTTCCCGTGGCTGTAATGAGACACCGTTGCAATAGAAGATATCAGTCGTTTAGTCATCGTCGCACAAAAGAAAGATGCATCATGTAACAAGCAGCCCATCCCATGGCACTCGCACACAGCCAACGCAAAGACAACCAAATCACTCACGTCTTCGTCTCGCGTCGTGTCCCGCACCAAGTTCTGGACGACGTGCTGCGTCGCACTTGCCCCGACGCGCCCTCCCTTGCCGGGTCCGGTCACAGGTAGCTCCGGCCTTCGACTCTTCCGTGGATCCAGGCGGTCTTTTTCCCTCTTGCGCTTCGTTCCTTTCACAATTCCATCCCCATCCTTGAACATTGGCAATGCGTGTGGCGTCAAAATCGTTGGTGCTGCAAGTGCATCCGACATATCCTCTACCGTCGGTCGCTTCGGTGCTCCCTTCGATAATAGGAGCTTCGCGCCATGCGTCGAGGTTCGAGGCGAGTATAAAACTGATATCGTTCCATTAGACAGTCCCGTAACGATCTGGTTGATCTTGGCGTGCCAGACTACCTTCACCGGGGTTGCCTCCATCTCGACCTCCTTGACGACACTCAGGTCCGTTCGGCTGAGGAATAAAAGTTGTCCCGGTCCACCTTTTGATGTGGCACCGACACCCGTAAGGACGTATTTTTCGTCAGGACTGAACACTGCATTCGTGCCAGGGTAAAGCGTCGTTGTCTCGGAGCGCGTCGTCACAGGTTTTTTAAAGGAACGAATATCCCACACTGAAATGTCGCGTTTCAGGAGGGCTGGGTCGTTCAGGGAAGCGTCACATACGTTTAACAGTGTCATCTCCTCCTCGCGTGAGGACTGTCCGGTTGTCCACAGAGAATACGACGGAGGCAGTCTCCGTCGACTTTGCATGAGCACCTTCAACGGTCATGTTTGGGCGTACAAAATTAGATGAGGACTGCCACATATGTAGCGCGCCGTCCAGGCAAGCTGCAAGAAAACCCATTATAATAATAATAAGAGATTATTATCGTGGGCGTACCACCACTAATAATGTTTCCATCCGGAGAGTAGGCACACGCTGTGACCTTGGTCCGTGCTCCCCGCTCTTTTGATTTGACAACAATGACTGTCTTCTGCTTGCGCTTATTCTCCACGTCCCATATCCTAGGAAACTTCGTATCTATCGCGGAGCAAGAGTAGAAGTAGTCTCACCTAATGGTCGAGTCAACTCCACTCGTAATAAAGACCTGTTGATCTCGTGGGTGCCACGAACATCCCGTCAGCTCGGCAACGTGCCCACTATGGCAATAGTGTTAGCATCGCATCACACAACTCCCAATAATGAGTCGTACGCAGTGTGCTTCATGTCTCTGATGTACATATCACCCTTGATAAAAGTTGCCCTGGGATTGTTTGTCACATGCCATTCTCGCGAGGAAACCGATCACATACACTTCTTCACCCTCTCGATCATAGAGTCTGGGTTGGAGAGTGGCAGGAATAACGAGGAACTGTTGCCCATTGTTTGAAAATTTCGCGTCATTGACCTAATGAAAGATATGAGGAACGTTTTTGCTCCAACCGGAGGTCAAGGGGCGGACACACGTAGTAGCTGCCTGCTGGTTCCCATGTCTTGAAGGACCTCGGATGAGAAGTCATTCCACCAAAATCCCAAAGCTTGCAGTCGTAATCGTGTGACCCGCTGAGCACGCGTGCACCACTTGGGTCAAGTGCAAGGGATGAGATGACTTTGGTGTGCTCTTTGAGCGTTGCCTCATGAGTGACAGGAAACTCAGGCGGGGCGGAGAACGAGGGAGAAGTGGGGTCATACTCGGGCTCTTCTTCTTCTGCATCTGCACTTTCATCCGATGCGTCTTCTTCTGGCCCGTCAGAAAGCGCGGATTGCTTTGTGGGGGGAACCGGCGCTGGCTGGCTGTGGCTGACCTCGACCTCTGGAAGGTCGCAGGCAGCCTTGCTCGGCCCTGGTTGAGCCTGTTTTACCTGTGGATGAGAGGCAGGTGGTTAACACGAGGTATGGATGGACGAGTCCGGTACGGCTACTGACAGGGACATCCTGTCTCTTCGCCACGTCGAAGCGGGATGGATCGAGGTCCCGTTTTTTGGTGGCCTTGCCAAAGCCCGATATCCCCATGGCCGCAAAGACATCCATGTCGGCCATAGCGTTGTCTGTGGTCACGAGAGAGTCGTGGTAGGTTGATATGTAGGTGGCAGAGGTCGTCCACGACGTGTGTATGTACTCCGACCACCACCCCCTGTAATTACAGTAATTACCGAGCAGTCATGTGGAGGCATTCACCACGACAACCTCATCCATCACCACGTCCAACAACAGAGACATGTTGAAGCGACAGCGCCCAGCGACACCACCTCCCTCGTCGCTCGGTGACCCTCCTTCGTTCCTCCCCGACGTTCCCATCAGACCACTTCAACCATACGTGGACCCATCTCAACCCCGTTCCAAACGGCAGCGCATACGTCCTCCGCCGCTAGACGGTGCACTGAGAGGATGGCTGGAATCGGAATCCGCTGGTCCACATTGGGAAAGCGACGGCGAAGAGGACTGGATAGAAGATGCGCACGACGTGTTTAGACCATCGCTACTCCCGACGGCAACAGCAGATCAGTACAAGGACGCAAACAGTCTCCTCCATGAGCTCCATGTCATTAATCAACACAGGCTACTATTCGCTCACTCACCTCGAGATCGGCACCTGAACTCGAGCCATAGAGCACCGCTACCCGCTGCGCATGCACACATACAAGACCCTTTGACGGGACAGAGGACAGCAGCTTGGACCGATGGATCACCTTATCACTCCCCATCCACACAACTTGCTCGTGATAGACCGG
>JBBPRX010001012.1:0-10246 GCA_038093195.1 Boletus fagicola | reverse complement strand
TGAGCTCCATGTCATTAATCAACACAGGCTACTATTCGCTCACTCACCTCGAGATCGGCACCTGAACTCGAGCCATAGAGCACCGCTACCCGCTGCGCACGCACACATACAAGACCCTTTGACGGGACAGAGGACAGCAGCTTGGACCGATGGATCACCTTATCACTCCCCATCCACACAACTTGCTCGTGATAGACCGGCAGGCCGAAGTTGTTGTATGGAATTTGCAGAGGAAAAGGGACTCGTCGAGGAAGTTCAATGCGTGCGTCAACGTTATGAGGACGCTAATAGGTATCATCCCTTCTTCTAATAACAGCTGAACTCGCACTCAACCACAATTTCAGACTCTTGGGTTCGTTATTCCTTTCACGCAGACGTGAGGTGGAAGGGATGGCTTCCTCCGTTGACCCCGGCCCGGGCAGTTAACGTCCCCGACTCACCCGTATGGACATTGTCTGCAATCAGCCTCCCTCTTGTCCGTTTCACCAGCTTTGCATCACCTCGTCATGACGTTGCGATTCCAACCCCGTGCTCGAATGTATACACATACTGCATATTATAGGGTATTCACGACAGCTACATCATGTATACCTTTAAATTATTGCCAGCGTGCCTCAGTAGCCAACAAGAGCGACAGATATCATTGTTAGCATCTACTCGACCGCCTCCGATACGCGCTCGAGTCCCAGTTTCACCTCACGTCCAAGTGCGCGACCGAGCTCTTGTTCCAAAAGAATACCGATCTCTTCTCCGTCCCGAGAGTATCGCCAGTCGTCCGTTGATGGCATATAGTCATATCGCTTAGGTCCACTGACCATTCATTCGGTTAGCGAGGTCAATGCGAATGAACGGCCATCAATTCGGTGTTTCATCCATGTGTAGAAATCGCAGGTGCACCAGTTGCATCGTCATCAAGCAATGTTGGGGTTTGTAAGATGAAAGGTGAAAACGGGTGCTCAGTCATAGAGGGAGTTGGACGAACCTGACGGGGGACGAAAGCCAAATTTGCTTGTTTGGGGGCTGCTTATTGATCACATATGTCCCATTCGAACCAAGGTTAAGCGTTAATACACCACTCTGCGATGATGTCCATGAGCGGCTTGTGACATTGTGCATCGCACCGCCATGTTTCGTCGAGTTCATGGAAGTGGTGACTTCGCAACTTACATGGTAGTCAACTTCAAATTCCTCGTTGCCCATCTCGTCTAGAAGGTCCTCCAGTCGCTCGATTAGAGAAGTCATGGTTATGTCGGCGAGGACATGGTACCGATCCATGGGCAAATCACTGCAATGAATTAGTGTTCAGGTCGCCAATGAATCCAACACGAGCTTTCAGATATTACCCACTTGTGAGTGATATGAGGCGCAGGTGTACTTAGTGTTCGTCTGCACAGACGACTTTGCAGCGTGTGGGTGAAATCCCCTGGAGAGGTATGCCTGGTGGGCAGCATAACAGCCTTGGCCGTTGACAGGAGTACAACGTTCTCGGCGCATGACAACGTACGTTGCGATAAAAATCTCGGAAAAGTTCGGGAGAGCATGGTAGTAGCAAACCGCGGAAGATTGAGGTAGCAAAATAATAACCAAGCCCAAAACCCGACGCAGGATCAGACGGACGTTTGAATGTGTCTGTGAGGGTGAAAGTGAAAAGTCGTGGAATATGTAAAAGCAAGACGCAATCGCTAGCACAAATGACGACTATGTACTACAACGTAGTCGAAATGATAATCGACACTGCTAAGACTCAGGCTGATGAACCTTTGCCATCTCCTTCCCGAGACACCCAGTCGAGCCAAGATCCCTCATAATTGATGACGCTATGCAAGAGTTGATTGGTGTGTATGTTGGAAGACGGGAATACCCACTTTTCGTAGCCATTTCTTTTTGCAATATCACACGCAGAGGCACTCCTCTTGCCACTTCTGCAGTAGAAAACAACCTCCTGAGCTTTGTCTGGTTTGTCAAAGCCATGCTGGCTACGGAAAGCCTGAGCGTTCAAGTTCAGGGAGTTGGCAAGCACTGAAAGTGGGAGGTTCACGGATGAGGGAATAGACCCCTGCACCACTTCGTCGGGTTCCCGGACATCGATCAGGTAAGCATCCTGGATGAGAGGTATTTGGGAGTTGCGGATGACAGAAAGGGTGAGATCGTACGTCACTAGGACTGAGAGTTTTCGGCTTGAGCTGCTCGTAGGTGAGAATGGGACCTTTCCAGTTCTCCTGCAGCTGGTCATTGAGTTTGCGCGCAGCTTTGAGAGCCTGCTTGTCGTTGGTATTGGAGGACTTGTACCGAGCGTGGAGCTGCAAGGACGGCGCTGCGACCCTGTACGTGAGGATGGCAGGTCGAACGGACGAGCGTGTAGCGTTGATCAGCGCTGTTCGCAGCATCTTCAGTATTTGAGTTAGTTGTATTACATACACTATTAGCCTTTTTTTTTTTACGTGGGAACTCCAAGTTACAGTGCTACGTATCTCTCGGCGGGGCTTTTACTTCGGCATTTTGCGATTGGATGAGCAGAAATGCCGCAGTGATCTCCCTCTCACTTTTTCCTTCCCTCGCTCCTCCATTGCTCCTCCTCCATCCTCAGATCTCAGACTCAATCACCACACAACAATCCATCCAACACTCACAGGCGCTCTCTCGACGATGTGGGTAGACATGCTTCCCAGTGACACGATGTAACATAAGTGGGAGCGTAGTTCTCGGAACACTTGTGTTGCATCGTGCCACCAATCATCCTCCGAATCTACAATTTAAGCGGTCCATTATGGACCATTATGATGGCCAAATAATGGGCATCGAGATTCCAAGGTGCTCCGGTCTAATCAGAGTCCTTGCTAAGCCTCGCGTAGGCTCGCAAAAGCCTTCAGAAACGCAACGTAACAACTGCTTTCTCCTGATGGGCCTCCCCACTGCGTCCATAAGCCTGTCTTGTTCTCCTTTCGTCGTCCACCACCCCCTTTATCTCAACTGCATCTTTTGGCCGTCCAAGTTTCCCGCGCCATCGGGCATGGCATCATCCAATCCTGCTGCTGTTTCGCATCTCATTCATCTTCGCCCTCTGTTTCACCTAACCCCTCCTTTGGCATCCCACCATCACCTGACTTCACTGCGCCACATGGTAGAACAGATTCGTCATTCCCGCGCAACCATCCAGGACCGACAGGACGCTTGAGTGGGACGTGACGTCGCCTCAGTCACGAGACAGCCAGGGGAATTTTCACAAGGTCAATTTTGAATTTTCCAGGGGTGGGGACGCGCCCGCGCTCCGTGATCGGATTGCATCTCCTCGCCATTGTTAGCTATACGCCGCGGTGAGTGGGATTGCCCTGGGATTGAGCTGCAACGGATGTATTTCCGTCTCCCTGGAACATTTGAACACAAATCGGGCCAAATACCTCTGTGAACCGCTCCTTTCTTAATGCATTTTTAATTTCCAATTATTTTCCTTGGATATGTAAGTCTAAATCGGGGTATGCTGACGTGTTAGCCACGGTAATAATGTCCCTTTCTCCTGGTCAGTCACTTCCCTGTCTTCGTTATCTCAGTCGCCATCACTCTACTCAGCCTGAGCCATCCAGTGTCGGCGCAAACATGAACAACTCGACCGGTAGCATGTCAATGGCCATGACTCCATGGGTGCATTTCGGAAACGCAGATTACCTTATCTTCAAAGCTTGGCACCCTTCATCGTATGGTGCGATCGCTGGCAGTTGCATAGGGTTGTTTTTGTTTTGCATATTGGAACGTTGCCTTGCCGCCTATAGACGTACTCAAGAATTACACTGGAGGGCTAAGTCCGTGGCTCGTTGATTTCACTCGCTCCCGATTCCTGACTATACCGGCTAGAACAATCCTGATGTCAAGCAAGGTGCACTCTGACTCTGGTAAGGGGGATAGTGTCCGAGCCTTTAAAGAAGGCGCACTCTCTGCACGCAAACGACTTGTTCCTCCGTTCATGCCCTCTCACGATATCCCACGCGGAGTAATTCAAGCCATTCAGGCGACTTTTTCGTACGCCCTCATGTTGGCTGTCATGTAAGTATGGTTGGTTTCTGTACGTGTTCGAAATTTCAAAGCAAGGACGTACAGGACTTTCAACGGTGCATATATCATTTCCATCATCCTAGGGCTTGGTATTGGAGAGGTCTTGGTTGGACGCATGGGCCGCAAAGAAGTTGATTGATAGTGATGCCTTGCCGAAAGTCACAAAAACCTAGCGACCTTCGATCAGTCTTCGACATATCGCCTTTGGTGATAGATACCGGATTATTCGCTATGTAGTCTACCAGCAGAATACGGACTAAGGAAACTGGAATTCACACGTCGCATAACAAAGACATGTCTGATGGAAACCAGAGGTGCTTTTCAGTCACGAGTTCCTAATTGGTTCACACTCATCATGCAATATTCGGAGCGCGGTAGACCGTTGGGTTGGTGGTTGGCATTGCCAACCGTGAAGACTTTGTCTGGTGACCTTGAAGACTCTCACGATTGCAATTGAGACATGTGGATTGCCATTTAGAACGAACCAAATAAGACCATCTTCAAGTGAAAAAGTTTTTTCACTTGTTGCAGGAGGCGATAAATACGGGTACCATCAGTTCACGCTAGACGACAGGGAATTCCATCCTAGAGAGCTATTTCTCGAAATGCGTTTCATTTCTGTCGTTCTCATCGCTGCATTCGCTGCTGTGGCAAATGCGCACTTCCAGCTTCAATATCCTCTACCAAGGGGGCCATTTGTTCAAAATTCGGAGCCAACATTCTGTGGTCAGTAGTATGCTAGTGCTAAGCACTAATTATCTGAATCATGATTATTGTAGACGGGTATAACGATGCGGTTTCGAACCGTACTGTATTCCCCATCAGTAACGGGATGATCAACCTTAACAGCGAACACCCAACATGGACTGGTAGTTATTTCACCGCCGCCCAAAGGGTATCCAGACAGGCTAACCCAGTTTTTTTTTTTTTTTTTTACCACGAAGCTGGTGTTATCATTTCCACGGCGCAAAACCCAACATCATTTGCTGACTTCAACTCTTCGTCGGGGTATCAGATAGTCGTCCCGTATTTCCAGACGAATGGAGAAGGGATGTTCTGCTTCCCAATCGACATCGCAGCGTCTGGTGTCTCTGGCATCCAGAGCGGAGCGAACGTGACTATTCAGGTAATCTTCGACGGGGGTGACGGCGTTCTATATCAGGCTAGTATTATATTCCGATTTGATGATAAGATCTCAGGACTAACGGAAGCGCTAGTGTGCAGACTTGACACTGTCTGCTAATGCAACGGTTCCGAGTAACGCGACATCTAGCTGTACCAATATCACGGCCAGTGCGGCCACTTCATCGCCGACGGCGACGGCGAGTGCTACGAGTGCTGCTGAAAAGAATACGGTGACGACCTCTAGTGTTGCTGCACTTGTTTTGGCAGGCCTACTGTCGTTCTTTTGAAGAGCACATTTGCGATGAAAGTTTCAGGCAGAAATGTACACAAGCGAAGGATAGTGTTACAATGGGAAAGAATTGGTTGTAGACATGTTGAAAGTGGTTAAATATGTTCTTGAAATATCAAAATACAGTCGACTCCCTCCTAACGCATACCAGGTATAACGCATACTCCTTCATAGGCCATAGATTTTGGATCTCCCAAGTTGGTTCGCAGGGATTTTGTGAGCATAGTCCATAGGCCATAACCCATGGGCATTTTGGGCATTCGTAACCCATACCTACGGTTGGGTGATGCTGACAAATCACCCAGATTAAGAAATATATATTATTTGGAAATGCCGACTGCCGTCGGCGAAAACCTAGTCTCGAGCCATTCTAGGAAGGCGCTCCTAGTGTCGGGATTTTCCGCGCTATAGAACGTCTGGGGACTTTTACCTGAGGACTCTTGGATCAGGTCACGCATGTCACACATTAAATCTAAATTTGGGTAGAATCATTCCTGTTTTGGATGATGCTGTGTCACACCTGTCCCGTTTTGGATTAAATCCTAAAAAGTAAACTCGCATAGGATCTGCTAAGTCTCCTCAATACTGCTAATCCACTCAACGAGCTCCTGGATAGTTCCATCATATGATATCTAATACCTGATGGACCATGTTCCATCCTTTAATACCTCCTACACCATATAATGAAAGGTCCTATGCATACCTTTCCTCCCGACAAACCAATATACCAGGTTACTGCTCCGAAACCACTCGACACTCTCTTTCTGCAATTTGTGAGGCACGAACAGGTCATAAACCATACCCATGGCAATTAGACTGTGCAGAGGCCTTGGTTCTCGGCATAGATTGTATTGTTCTTGCAGGGACAGGCTTTGGAAAGACCCTTCCATTCATGATTCCCTCACTCCTACATCCCGACAAGATTACTATAGTAATATCACCATTAAATGCCCTTGAGGAGGACCAGGTATGTACCTTGGGCTTGTTTACAACTCCCACTCACAGAAGCTATAGGCACAGCATTTTCAAGAGGCCGGGCTGAAGGCTGCAGTTGTCAATCACGAGACATTTGACAACAAGCTCAATGAGGTACGAGCTTATGGTTTCACTTTACGTATCCACTGAAGGTGGGCATAGGAATTGAAACATATGTCTTATCAAGTGATATTTACATCTCCCGAGATGGCGCTCAAGAATAGTCAGTTCAATTCACTACTAGCAATGCCAGCATACCATAAGAGTATGATTGGCATTGTTATTGATGAGGTGCATTGCATTTCGCAATGGGGTGGTGACTTCCGACCTGCATACAGTGAATTAGACAAACTGTGGTCATTTGTCCCACTCAACATACCAATATATGCCATGTCTGCCACAATGAGTCCATCCGTCCTTGATGAAGTTCACCGCATTCTACACATTAATCCGATTGAATCATTCTACCTCAACCTAGGAAATGATTGGTCCAATGTCACACAGGAATGCAGAATCATACCGAATGTTACAGATACCAGTGCTCTGGATTTTGTTTACGAAGGTGCAGAGAGCGTGGATGATCTTCCATGTGCTCTAATTTTTGTCAATAAAGTTCTAGACAGTCAGCTAGTATGGCGAAGGTCTCAGGAAATACTTTCTATTCATCTTCGATAGAGTGTAGACTACTTGAATGCTCGACATTCATCACAGTCAAAGAAACTGGTACTGCGGCACTTCCAAGATGGCCAGATCAAGGTCCTTGTTGTGACAGAGATTGGTGGCATGGTACGTTTGGCATCTGATCAGGATCAGCAACGATAACCAATTTTTTAGGGACTGGACATCCCTGATATAACTCTTGCTGTCCAATTCGGCGTGCCACTCTCTTTGACTGTATGGTTACAGCATGCAGGTCGTGCAGGTCGGTCTTCTCATGTACAAGCACGGGCGATTCTGTTAGTCGAGGTGTTTGCCTTGCAACATGTGGGTGCTAATGTAGCGGAAATTGTCGATGGTGAAAATAATGAAGATGAAGATGAGTGTGTGGCCTACTGAAAGAAAGTAGAGCCTGCATTGTGCGAGTGGGTTGAGACAGAAGACTGCTGGTGGGATATTGCTGATAAGTTCTTTGATAACCCGCCTGGCCGTTCCCGTGAGTTGACTACGATCTTCCCACACCGCCCAGCATAACACCTCACTTCCAGCACCTACTGGGCAGTGCTGCGACAACTGCACACTCAAAGCCATCCTGCCTACATCCCGCCCTTCCTCCAACAGTTCTATGGCTCAAATGGCTGCCTTGATAGATGTCGCTGAAGATGAGCCCAGTCAACACCCCAATCCTTCAGGAAAACAGCCAATGGGGTCTGGGACTCGTGAGGGTAGTCGTAGGGCTGGTGAACACCTCCATCACGTTTGTCAGGCCTTATTTCAGTGGCGCATCAACACCCGTCAACATGACTATCCCTACTCCTGCTTCACCAGCATTGCATTACTTCCAGATGGCCCCCTCATCACCATCGCTTTCAATCGTCACCTGAAGGTGTTGGACGACTTGCAAGCAGTGCTGGGCACTTCCTGGGCTTTCATTGATGCTTATGGCAAAGAGGTACTGGTGCTCATGAAGAAGATGGATGAAGAAGACAAGGATATCCATGCTATGAAGGCACTCACCAATTGTCAGGCAAAATGTCAGGCCACAGAAGCTGCCAAGGGCGCTCAGAGTCAGATGATGGACGCTAAGCCCACTAACAAAGGTGTGCGTGTACAAGGGTGGCCTCCGAAAGGAAAAGAAAATGCACATCAAATACCTGGAATGTCAAGGTACGTAGTTTGATGCTCGCTCAACGTTTTGTCCACTAACATGAGTACTATATGTAGCTTTTGTGTTTCGGAACTGTTCGCGCCCGTGCCCATGCCCGCACTTGCACCCACATCTTTACCACCAACTGGACAGTTATTCAACTTCACAACACCCACGCCTGCATCTGCGCCCACATCTTTACCTCCAACTGGACAGTTTATCAACTTCTCAATCTACACTCTCTAATCACCATCCCCATTAGAAATATCACTGTCGCGCTATACCACAACCTAATTCTTCTATTATTCATGTTTTAATGTTACTCTCAAGCTACTCTGTTCATGTTTTCTTCATGATGTTCATGCTAAACATTTGTTTTAGTGTATACACTGTCCATCAACTAACTCGGTTCGGACACCCATAATTCTAATGTAGAACGTGCAAAGTTTTGGTGCTCCCACCACCGCTGCATTGTCTTCTGAGAAAATAGGTGCGTGGCTCCCAATGAAACAACATCCTTCACATGATTTGCTTTCACTTTCGCACAACGTCTGTCTTGTTGCACATGGATCTCCAATGTGTGGTATACACCTTCCAGTCGCTCAATATCTTTTATCTTTGCAGGATCAGTGTGGAAAGACCCTCACTGAAGTGTTTAAATCTGTTGCTCCATGTGCTTACGGACACACACGAGCGTCGGTATTGCAGGGCTAATACATTTCATTAGATCCCACGATGCGTTGGGTCCCTGGACTTGGTGCGTGACTTTGATATCTCGAATGTTGTGTTCCTGGCCACGATCTATAGGGAAAAATCCGTTGTGGTGTCCTGTCAGGTTCATAAGCCAACCTCGGTGCTTGACAAAATCCCTTGATCTGTGGTGAGCATGTTCCCTGCAATAATATTATTGACTCACTTGACATCAGTTGGCCACTCCCGGTACAAGCATTGAAATAGCTCCAATACTTCAATGGTATATTTTGAATTTTTCCCTCCTGCAAAGCGAAAGAGAAGGTAGGGCAAAGTCTGTTCCATTATTCTGACATCTCCATTTCTAATTGCTTCGTTTAGGTCCACGTAACGCAACGCATCACGGTTCCATAGAATCGCCTGCCGAAATATTTCATCGCACTCATCTTCAGGTTGTAAGTCCATCTGTTCAACAGCACCACTTGACGATAGCTGATCAACTATTTCCGTCGCTAATTTGTATAGATCTTCTGGCTTCTTCTGTTGCAGATTGGCAAGATTGTCAGTCCAACTGACAACTCTCCAGCAATCACGAATGTGAGCCTCAGTAACATGATAGATAGCGTCATGGAGCTGCTGATGAAAGGGCCCACAAGTCTGAACGGTATGTAGACCCTTTCGCTCTAGCACTGTGAATGCATGCATAAGACCACGTCCAGCATTTGTTCCCAGGTATTGTTTATGCATTGAATTTGCAAATGCCATCATAAGATGAAACCATCCGAATACCACGACCAGCCAATCAAGGCGATCAAAAGATGTATGGTCCTGTGCACAATATTTGAAGAGTCTGCACAATCACTCCACCGTCAGCTGATCTCCAACCCATACGATCACACACTCTAGTCTAGTGCGCTTCCTTTCATCCTCAGTATGTAGGTTCAGTTGTTTGAACCATTCCATGATCAACTGGTCATTCCCCTCATAGCTTGCCTCCTCAATATGAGCCGTTCCAAGTATGTGCTGCTCGGTGACAGATTGTGGGCCATGAGGGAGTTTTTCAGTGGGTGCTGGTGGTAAAAAGATGCTGTGATCTTTGTGTGAGTAGGTTTGAAAATCAAATTCAGGAGAATTGACAAGATACTGAAGCACTCGATAAATGTCGCATGCATGTTGTGCTGCTGCACTCTTTGCCTCCAGCTGGAATATGTCATGTATTGTAATGAGGTGTTTCCTGCCCTCCTCACGAGATTCTTGCAAGGCCCAGTTGCATAATGGGTGTTCCAATGGGGCGTTGGGCTGAAAGTATACAGTAG
>JBBPRX010001011.1:0-10252 GCA_038093195.1 Boletus fagicola | reverse complement strand
CGCTGGACATGCCACGATATTATCACTTGCGCAGGGGTGATACCAAGCTTGCAAGCAACGTCTTTTACCTAGAAAAATGCCAGTGAGGATTCGGAGATACAGGATTGAGCAAGAGCCTCGCGTACCTCAGGAACAGCAAGACTCTTTCCGACTTGTTTGTTGCTACCGAGGGGCGAGTATGCCTCTAACAAAAGCCCATTCTCTTTCGACCACTGAGCAACATCGTGAGGGTGACATTCTAGAAATGGCGCATATATGCTACAAAACTGACCTTGAGGAGCTCAGGTTGAGGGTTCCAGAAATTAAGCTCGACCTGGTTGACAGCCGGCTGATACTTCAAGGAGTTGGATGTCAAATTTTGAGCCCTGCAAAACAAATGAAGATTGGGAATGCTGCAAACGAAGAACTGTGTCGACGAACCGTCGGATGTTGAAACTGGGTGAACAAATATTGAGCGAGCATTCAGAAGGTACCACGTGTGGTACTCACTTGCTAATACCAATGTTTCTGATCTTGCCTTTGTCGACCAGTTCCTCGAGTTTCTGCCAAGTTGGATAGGGATCCGCAGTGAGGTCCTCATCCAAGATGTTGTTTCCGTCCTTCTTGAATGCGACGGGCCTAAAAGCTCCAGCGTCAAAACACATACATAGCGGACAACATAAAATACGAAATACCAATGGATCAAGTACAGGTCAAGATAATCAGTACCAAGCTTGGAGAGTGAATCGTCGAGGACAGTTTCGATGTCCCCGGGGGCATGGAAATTGTTCCAGAGCTAATAGACGAGATCAAGTTAATACACCCGACGACATTCAGATGGAAGATTGACGTACCTTGGACGTTAGCCAGATTTGTTCACGTGGTACGTCACTCTCTCTCAGAGCTTGCCCTACTTCAGCTTCATTCTGGATAAATGCTCAGGGCGGTTGCGGAGTTTTGTATAAAAGGGGGTACGTACCCTATAAATCCACGCTCCGTCGATGTGTCGATAACCAGCACTCAGCGCCGTCTGTGACCCTTAGCATCGTCCGAGAAAAGTAATCAACCAGCATACCTTGACAGCGTTTCCAACCTCTCCTGTTCCGGCCTGCCATACGCCTATATGACCAAAGTGAGTTCACACGATAAGCATGCCATAAACCCATCTCCTACCGAGAGCGACAGAAGGGATTTTGTCTCCAGATGGTAACGTATAGTGAGATGGGAGCCTCGCCAAGTTGCTTTGGTTCCTTCGTGGGCCATAGCACGTTACCCAGAAACCTCTGGAGCGTGCGAGCCGTGCTGCATAGAATGAAGCGTACATAAGGGCGGCGAAAGAGATAAAGTAGAGAATAAGTCTCTTCTTTCCAAGGGGTTTTCTGCGGTGAACAAACTGTTCTCCTTCGTCGTCTCTGTCGACGGTAGAAAGTGGTTCGTAACGTGATGGGAAGGTCATTGTTGAGGGAGACGTAGGCGAGTTCCCGTGTAAATGGGGCTTATCCTGATATGATGCACGTGACCTTGCGTCATCATGGTCCCGGCCCGACAACGGCCCGCCGCGGACCGTCAGATCAAGTTTAATAATACCCTGGTTAGACCTCAGTATAAGCTTAAACCAGATGCCACAACCAACGACTGATCATCCTTTTGCATCGCGACGTTTCTTTAACGATGGCATTGATAACAATAAATTCACACCAAGATTTGTGCCGTAGAACACCAGTGATCGCAAACTGAAGTTGACTGGACACATGCTTCCGAAAGGGAGATTGCCCATTGAACGTCACAGCCCTGCTTGAAACGGCTAAACAACTGAACACTAAAAATGCCAGAATTCCTCGTGCGCTGTGGATGGTGCAGAATCCGACTCCACGGATGATCGGCCGACATGACGCCTAGTGTGCTGTACATTGTGTTGTTAGATGGATCGGTTGGCAAACCCACAGGTAAAGTATTACCTGCCGCCTATTCCACTTTTTGTGCCGAAATAGGAAGGTAAAGCGAAGATGCTGGACCTGCCTGCCTTCAAGGTACCCGATTCTACGACTAATGGTGTTATGCAGCACGAGTCGGCACGACTTAACAGGGTTTTTCGATCGATGATCTCCGCAAGTGAGGCGGCTCACGGCGTGGGGCTAGGCCTTGATTGAAGGGGTAAACATGATACGGAGGCCATGAGCGTCTCGAAAGACTAGCCGATGTCGGTCTTAATTGTCCATCGAGATCTGAGCTTCCACTTAGCGTGCACTTGAGCTATCCGCGCAGTTACTAATTTGTGATACCGGACACGATTCGACGGCGAGGCTCGCCAGCGGATTTTTCTCGTTAGTAGAGTTCCCTCGTCATAGGTACATGGAGAATGAATGATAACTCCCACCAGTCGGAGGTACAAAGTCACGTCCTGTTGGACTGTAGGCTGACCTCATTTGGGACGAAGTTCTTGCAGTAAAGGTAAAGTGACCCCCAGTTGCTGGTCGAATTCCGCCCCGTTTAATAGTGACAGCGAGCCGCTGGTCGTGAATGTCTCCAGTCAAACGCCGCCTGTCTGCCAACGTTGGGCCCAGTCAATTTACATAAAAACGTTTTCGCGGGGAAGTTTATTTAATTTACGGCACAGTACAAGTCGCAACAGCGCGGTTCAACTGCTGTCATGTCTGACTTGATCTCCACACCATCTCAAACGCAGAGCATAGTCTCGAACGAGGCTTTCGAAGCGCTCATTGACCTCCTTGCATCCGATGGCATTGACGGGGACACATCAACACCTCCAAGGGACCGTGGTCGCACGCAACCGAACGTGACATTGAGGGATTCGTCGGGAAAACTGGATTTTGATCAGATTCGTCTAATGTTTGCAGCGCAGAACGAGAGCTTTCGCATTTCCACCGCCCCAGAACTTCTTGGTGAAGAGACATGTCGCGTGCAGAACATCGAGGACGGGGACAGTGATGACGAGCCACACTCGGAGTCGCATCGGAGTGTGTCCTCAACGGTCCCTTCCCGTTCCAATTCCATGTCTCCGAGGCCGGCCGAACGCGCAGCTAGTTGTCATAGACGTAGCTCGACATTCGGGAATCAGCCCTGGGCGGTAATCCATGAGAACGCGACGCCAGCCAAAGTAATACATGGTTCTTATCTCTTTCGGGATAAGGTACTGACGGCGCTCCATAGCAGGACGTGGCACCCACGCTATTGCACCAGCCTCTTTCATTTGATCAATTAAACACGGCGCTTGCAGGTGCAAATGAAGAAGTGAGGAATCTTCGTCAACAGTACGATGAACTTCAGGCTTTGGTTTCTAAGCGCATGGGAGCCGAAACACGGGATCAAGTTAAAATTTCCCCAAGCGCTGTGATTACTGAGAAGGATGAACCTGACAAGGACGGTGGACGTGTTGAAACACGAAATGCAAGTTCCCAAGCACAGCCAAGTGCCGCTGTGCCGCCGGTGCCCCTACCCTCAGATGTGCCCATCGAAATCGCCAGCCTCTCAGAGAATGAGGCGAAGATAGCATTGGGCGTGAGTGGCCTTGGCTCTTGTGCAATTGGTGGCTGAGCGATGTCTTATGACTAGGCACTTGCGCGTTCATTGAATCTCTCGCTAAGCACCATAAGCTCAATGGCCAGTCCCCCGACTTCTACCGCCTACACGCCGCCGAACCAGGGTTTATCCCCTTTGATTCCCACTCGGCAACATGATGTAACCTCCATCACTCGCGCAGTCAAGTTCCTTGGCGCAGTGGACGAGCTTGTCTGGCGGCGGGCCTCGGGTCCATTTGGACCTCGTACGTTATTGCCGGTATTCTCGGAGGAGAACACTGTTGCCCTCGTCGCTCGTCTTGAGCTCTGGGAACGGGCAGTCCGGCGATCGTCAAGAATTTGAAAGGCTCAATAACGACAAGCTTGTGGTAGAACCCAACGCTTACCGTTGCACAAAACATGACGCGTTGCGTTGTGACTTCCATGCCGGAACTTCGTACACGTTCGTCATCCGTGAAGACGATTGATGAATCGATGATACCCCACACCCAAGTCTCGTGCTTCTGCCAGCTCGATCTATACCATTGTTCTCCTCTTGTTGCTCTAGATTTATAGATGTACTCATAACTCGTGCATGATCTGTAGGATGTCGGTTTGTCTATACTGCACTCGATATATTCACATACTAGCTATCTTTGCATCCGCGTTTATTTTCTCTTGCCAGATGAATATCGCTGCATTGTTGTAGTAGCCAGTCAAGCTGTGTTCCAAATCTGGTAAACCGAGCTTGACCGAGACCAACGACGAGTAGGACTTATGCAGGCGACGATCCAGAGACGCTCCTCGACGTTCACCGCAGCGGCACCCTCACTACAGCCACCCTTTAAAGGTGATCTCTTCTCGGATTCACGCTTTCATGGGTACCAGGGACCAAGTCGGAATGTGCGCCTACCTCGGGTGAGCACCAGCGGAAGTGGTACGGTGGCCAAAAGTGAAGATGGTGTGAGGTGTGTGGTCGCTGGAAGGGAATGTTCGTCCAACTACTCATTCTCCGCTCGGTGTCTCCTGACGATGGTGTCGAACAGCCTTGCGCATCCTTCGTTTGTCAGATCGAGAAGACACCGCACCCACGGAGCAAAAGTCGGGCGTTGGACATCGCGGACATCGCGTAGACTTGTCCAAGAACCTCTGGGATGGAAGCGGGCTCAAGATTGAAAGCGCAAGCACCGATGTTGCGTGGTGTAGCGGCAGTTCGTACCTCTTTGCTGCGCGACCTACTCCGAGAGTTGAGATCGCCAACAGATTATAACAACAAGATACTGACGAGCGCTAAGAACGGCGATCTCATTATGTGGGATTTGGACAAGCCTGGCAGCACGAAGTACGGTAGGTGTCTTTGACTGTCTGCTTTCATGACTGACGTGCCTGTAGAAAGAAAGACGAAGAATCACATTCGCAGTATCCACAAACTGTCCTGCTCCTCCGTAGTCCCGTACTATTGCATCACTGGTTCTGCAGACGGTGACATGCGCATCTGGGTACGTTTTTTCGCCCCTTGTACTTGTGCTGTGCTGATGTTGTGTAGGATTTGCGGGACATGTCGCGTTCAGTGATGAAGATCCGTCACCCCACTTCCGTCCGGTCCCTCGTCTTCTCGCCCTCCATCTCACATCCTTTGCAAGCTGTCGTTGGTCTTGATAATGGTTCCATATACCGCTGGGACTTGCAAATGGGCCAACGTGGTCAGTTAGATCGCTTGCCCGTGGCGCATACAGGTCCCATCCTGGCCTTGGATTGGTGCAGCACCTCGGTCACGAGCAGGGGTGCGGACAACGTTCCTACACAGATGGAACAGAGTTGGATTGTTAGTGGTGGGCTCGATCATACAGTAAAGGTATGTCGCTTCTATCTTGTTACTACCATGGCTGATTGTGCAAAGGTTTGGGATCTCCCGGGGACAACCACCTCTTATCACATCGTGAACAAACCGAAATATGTACTTCACCCTTCATATCCAGTCAGGCGTGTTTTCTGGCGGCCCGAATATCCCTGTGAATTAGCACTGGTCTCAAATGCAGAATTCAGTGGTGGGGGTGGTGCAGAGCTCTTGGCGAGCCCTCGCATGCAGAACGCCACGCCAAGCTTTCTTTCTGCGGCCGCTCCAGTATGCGAGTCGAAAGACGCAGAAAGCAAGCCTGGTTTGGTGGGCGAGACGGTCGAGATATGGGACGTGCGTCGTGGGTGGATCGCCAAGTGGACCGTCGACACGAGCGTTTCAGATGGTGCAGTGACTGGTACGCGTTCATCCTTGTTCGTGGCGTCGGGCCCATGCTCAAGCCATGTCCAGATGCCATGTTCCGCGATTCTCATGCGCTTTTGGTTCAGCATGCGTCTGGAACCTTTGCGCAGATCGACCTGAGATACTCACATCGGCCCATTGATGCAGTACCGAGGGTCGCGTTGTCCTGGAATGTTGTCGATGGTTCAGAGGGAGCGTTAGCGTTCGTTGCTGACAAACGTGGCAAGTGGGAGGTGCCTTATGACGATGTGTAAGTTCACTTTGTTCACTTTCCGTGCGCTGCTCATGGTTTTCCGTCGATAGCCACCCAGATCGGCGCTTGTTACTGTTCGACCGGAAGTCGAGGTTGAAGGCACTGGGTGACAAGAGTCGTATTCCAGGTCTACAGAACATGGGGATGTATGTTCATGTGCCCCCATCCGAAAACACTGGGCCAGATGTGTTTGTGAGACTTGCCAAGGGTTATGTTGTGCCCGAGATGCCCACAAAGAAGAATGAAGTTTGTGCTTTAAACGCAGAGGTGAGTGTATGCCTTACGGAATCCAGATAGTTTTCCAGTACACTGGGGAACTTACATCTTGTGCTAGGTTGCTATTCGAGCTGGGAACACACACGCTGCTCAGGCGTGGATCTTGTTGGGATCACTTCTAACGGACATCGTCCCAGAGTCTGTTACCGCTTCGTTACCAGCCTCGAGCAAGGTGGACCCACCATATTCGCTCACTCACTCGGCCTCAGCGCCGGGTGCTCTCCCTTCGAATGAAGGCATGAGTGTGCATAACACTGGACCAGGCTCCAAACCGGCTTCTTACCGTGCCACGTCTGCCGATTCTGCTGCCCAACCCGCCGCATCACCCCTTCACTCCCCATCTCAATCACGCATCGGTCATCATCTCAATCACGTACAATCACCCCGTTCTTCATCGGTCAATGGTGCTAGCCCTGCTTTATCTGCATCGAACGAGGACCGTAAGCATCTACGACATCGTTCCGAGGCCCAACCACCTCCACCCACCAAGCCGCCCCCCAACTCACGTAATTTGACACCGGTGTCCTCGGCGTCGTCGTCACCACGTCATGTCCCTATCGCACTTCCACCCGCACCGGCACTCCCACCCACGACGACGATGACGCCGACCACGGCCGCGCAGAGACGGCCCTCCATACTCGTCTCGACTACTTCATCATTGCATTCACACGCTCGCCGGCCCTCGGTCTTCGGCCGCGTGACGAGCGCACACAGCGAGAGTCCGAGTGCAGCGAGCATGAGCGACAAGAGCCTCCGACACGTCGGCGAAGGTGCGCTCGACGACTCGGACTCGTCGGACGGCGCGGCGAGCGAGAGCATCGTGGACAGCCATGCGAGTGAGATCGAGCATATCGAGTTGCCACCTGTGCTGCCCAAGCCGAAGGTGACCAAGGCGCGGAGTATGAGTGCCGGGCGGGTGGGACCTGTGCATCCGAGTCCGTTGTCGCAACTCGCGGTTCAGCAGCAGTGGGCGGAAGAGGAGGAGGAGGCAAGCCCGGGACGGAGTAAATTCCACGCCGAAGACGACGATGGGAGTCCTTCCCCGGTGTCCTCCGACACTGACGGCGAACCGAGCGACGACTCAAAGGGGGAGGTCCGACAGCGTGCGGTGACGGTAAAATCGCGGTCGATGACGCGGTCGAGGTCGCGGAAGCGTTCAGGTGCGAATGCGAGGTGGCCAAAGAACCGGAGTCGGAGTTCGACGGTGGCGTCGCTCGCTGCGCCGTTGATGTCGCCTACACGGTCGTCGCCCGGTGGTGCACTGACGAGCTCTCCGAAACATTCTCGTGGGGTGATCGAGGGGAAGGGGAGTCAGAGTAGTGTTGAGACGGTCATTGCTGCGTCGATTCGTGAGCAGGAGAACGAGGCGGCGTCGGGGGGTTCGGACAAGGATCTTACTGATACAGGGGACGAGGAGCCTGCAAGTTGGGCGGAGATGAGCCATCGGCGAAAAGTGGCGGCTGTAGAAGAGGAAGGTCAGCTACGGGAAGCGGGTTGGCGCGCGTTGCGAGAGGCTCTAGAGGGGTATGCAGACGAGGTTGGTCCTCAGCTTTGCTTGGAAGGAGAACAGGGTGTTGAAGTGACACGACCATCAGGGTGACGTCCAGATGTGTGCAATGCTCGCGCTAGTGGCTCCTGAGGAGCTCAAGCTGGAGCTCGGTCGGACGATCCAATTCGTCGAGGCTTATGTCGGTGAGTGGGTGCAATATGAATCATATCATTCCACGACTCATCTGAGCCATTCGTGCGAAAGACATGTTGGTACGATATCGGCTTCACACCTGTGCAGCATACCTACGCAAGTATTCCCGGGTGGAGGAGGTACAAATGACGACCAGGGTATGTCCTTCCAACCAAATCCGTGATCTAATCTATCTCACAGCTAGCGAATAGCTCGAGACTGTCATTTACACTGCATGCCGAAAGTGCAGAAAGCCCGTGGTTGCCGTTCGTTCTAGGAACCCGTTCATGAAGGCGACGCATGCGGTATGTGCCACTTGCAAGGAGGCCGTGGTGAGGTGTTCGATATGGTGCGTATTTTGATGTGGTCTGGCTGCCTTGCAGGCCGGTGTGCTGACCTGTTGTGGGCCTTATCAGTCATCTTCCCGTCCGGACGCTCCTGTTTCAATGTTCGGTCTGTTCGCACGGGGGTCATCAAGATTGTTACAGGCGGTACTATATGGAACGTCCGATGGTCGAGCTTCCGGTGCCTTCGCTCATGCGGGGGCGACAACTGCAGAGGGAGCAGGATGGCGAGAACGATGGATTGGAAGGACGGGGAGCGAATGAGAGAGCAGGAGAGAGGAGTATGGCGGGCCATCCGTGTGCGGCTGGGTGTGGACATATCTGCTGGGCTGCTATTGGGCGGAGGAGTGACGATCGGGATGTAGTGCCGGATGGGAGGACGAGGGATAGTTCGCGCTGATCCACTGCAAGCACCCCCTGAAGTTGCCTGGCTGAAACGGAGAGAGTTATTGATATTGTGTTCATTATTTTTGCCTGAAAATTCTACATACTTCACAACAGGACATTCTGCTCCACAAGCTCTGATCATGGAAAACAAATTACTTCAGTTTCGAGAAACGTAGTAGTAGTATATACATCCAGATCAGCATAGAAATGTAGGCTGGTAGGTAGCTCAGTCTCTTCTTAGTCGACCCAACTCCTTGGTTCCTTGAGTACCTTCACCATTTCCGCTTCTTTCGTGTCTTCGTCTTCGGCCCCGAGCTTGCTGGAATACTCCCACCTCGCCTCCGGTGGCAATCCGATCAAGACATTCTCGGCCTTCACTCCAGGGGCCACAAGCCCGAATTTGGTTCCCCTTTCGACGACAAGGTTGAACTCCACGGCGCGACCGCGTCTGAGAAGCTGCCATCGTCTCTCGGAAGGCACGCGCGGCTCGTCCATCCGCCTCTCCAAAATAGCTATAAAAGACGGAAGGAAACTGTCCCCGAGAGATGCGACCAGCCCAAACAAGGCTTCCTGGGTGCTCAAACGAGCGACGGTCTCCTCCGACACGCCGGGCGACTGCGCGCGGAGCAACGCACGCATCCCATCGGAATCCATGTCGTCGAACCGGACGCCGCCGATCCCTTGGTGTTCGTGCCTGTGCGGGATGAAGAGGTGGTCGTCGCAGGATGTTTTGAAGGGGGGGTACACGGAGACGGAGGTGTCGCTCCATCTATCGCAAGCGACTTTGAGCGTCGTGTGAAAGTGACGAAAGTCAGGCTCGTTGACGTAGATGGGTGTCAGGTCGGTGATGACCCCGAACCACCATGCGAGGACAGCGGGTTCTTTGTCGGGATTGTCGTTGTCGCTGGACGTGCTTGGGTCGTGTGGACGGGACTGATGGAGGGGCGCGTCGAGGACTTCAAAGTAACGGTAATTGGTGTGAATGCCTGGCACACGGGGGTGGCGTGGGTGGATTATAAGGCTGAGGCCGGTTGCGGTAAAGGGGAGACTCTTGTCGATGTCTTTGAGGGCTGCGTGAGCTGTGCTCATCTCCTTGACGGCAGCGGGAGGGAGGATGCCGTGTATCGTCGAGATGTTGATCCCGGCTTTTTCGATGGGGTGATCATCTGCCCGTTGTGTGGGTGGGGCATGATGGGATGAGCGATGGGATCAGAGTTGGCGGATGGGAAGGAGAGGGACATACCACTGCCGATGTGCTGGTGGGGCGGGAATGTGCAGGAGAGACCACCTCCACCCTCGTCCCGGGTCCACGACCCACGTGTAAACTTTTGGCCTGACCCGTATATTTCAAACTGGGTCACGATGTTCTCTTGCAGCTTGGTGATGTAGTCGGCCATGCGCTCGCGCATGGGTTGGGGAGTAGAGGATTCAGAAGCCATCGATGTGACTGTCGTGGTCAGTGTTCAAGGTGCCCATCAGGCTGGACCGAGTAGCTTTTTACGTCAATTTGGGTACAGCAGACATGCTCATAATGCATATCACAATAGGGCACAT
>JBBPRX010001010.1:0-10252 GCA_038093195.1 Boletus fagicola | reverse complement strand
CTGTGTAAGGCATGCGGCAAATCTGCACCAGTGGTCGTTCCGGAAAGAGTATAACTCTGTCTGAGAGATCCGGAATGATGAGGGATTCTGCGAATCGTTGACTGACGTTTGCAATTTGGGGATGAGTCTGGAAGTAGAGGCGAAGCTGGTCTGGGTGACCGGAGTGACTGACTGTCGTCGAAGTCATGACAGGATAGTGACCATGGATCTGTTAAAACAGGTCGTTCCACTAGTCATAAGGGATCACGAAGAATAGATTGTTCCAAGTCAGATGGAAATGTTCTATGAGTCCTTGGTGCAATAGGATCGTTGGGTCGTTGATAAAACAACGATAAAGGATGTGGTGTGGGTGGTTGTTGGGCTAGAGGTAACTCTGGTTTTATGGAAGGGGTAATACCGTTTGCATCTCTATGAATTGAATTCATAGGTGAAGTGACTACCAACGCAGGTGGTATGCTTTCTCAATCGTTACAGCTGATTGTAAAGGTAGATGTCGAGTTCGTAATGGAAATACCGACTGGTACTGAGATACCAAGTGGTATGCTTCCTTGATTGATAGAATGACTATCAAGGAAGGTAGAAGTTGATGGAATGCCAGATGAAGAAACCTCTTGAGGTCTAGTAGGACCAACCCGACAAGTCCGATGTGGAGTTTGAGGAGTAGACAATCCTTGGGTTTCGATAATGGAATGCAAATGCAAGTCCAATCGAATAACTCGATGAGGATGTCTATAAACTAGATCAATCGATCTGTCCTCAGAACAAATCCACAAAAGGATAAAACAGGTTTCTGTTGATAACCAAATGCCAAAGAAAATGGCAAGGTAAACAAGATGGAATTGAACCATCAAGCATAATAAGAAAAAGATAATCAACCAAACCATAGTCAAGTAAACTCATCTCTCTTGTGTCGCTTGGCTCTGATAGATTGTCAAAACAACAGATCTGTGAGCACCAGCTAAAAACCTGTGTGAATAAGATAAGAGCCTATTCGGGGCTCATAACCTATTGAAACTGGACAAGAGTTTCTGGTAATCCAAATAGAAGTACCATGACAGAGGTAAACAGCAAAGAGGAAATGGTGTAGGGGTTCTTACACCAATAACAAGAGTTGAGATATAACAAGTAGACAGAGTAGTCCAAGGAGGGACTAGATAGTGCAAGTCACTAGAGAGGAGTGACGAGGACTAGAAGTGTATGAGGAGAGCCTAGTAAAAGGCTATGATCGAGTTATTGAAGTCCTTATAGAAGAGGACTGAGAAAGGAGTAAATGTGCCAAAGAGTACATTCAATAAACGCTTAAGAAAGTGGACAGTAAGGCCCACTATATATATGTCTCATACATGGTGCACAGACCAAGCTGTGTCTGACAAGTATAGTAAGTGTCTCGTCTGTATGAGGAAGACAAAGCCTAAACAGACAATACCCTGAACCCTGGTCTATGGGTTATAATGCTACTGGACGATAAAGCTATCATATAAGTCCATGAGGAGTAAAACCCTGTACCCTGAAGATAAGGGTATGACATCATAGATAAGCCCTATACCCTGGATAAGATACCCTGGTTCCTGATCACAGGATATGACATGATAGTCATGTGATAGTCTAGAACATATCAAGGGTGAAGGGTATGACGTCAAGGTCATAAAGGTCCTAGAACAACAGTCTAGACCAGACCAGTTCTGTCATGTGATCACAAACATGTCACAGGACCTGTCATGTGACATAAACATGTCACAGGACCTAGAATATGTCAATAGACATATGGTTAACCCTCAATAGCGAAAGAATATGAATAGTGAGAATACAAGTAAAAGGAATTGTGAAGGATAAAGAAATGGATATAAGAAATCCATAATCAGACTTAGTGGATAACCACAATTCCAATACCCATCCCTGATGATAACCTTGACATCGCACCACCTGGCGGACCTTGGTGATATTGAAGATGGAACTTTCAATGTAAGAAGGAGGTAATGTTACGATTGGGTACAGTTTTTCCTAAAGTGGCTCCCCTTCGCCTCCCTTCCACAGACCCCAAGTCACGATCCCCGACGGAGACCCCTCACCCTTGACGCTACTCTGGAAGACCTACCCTAGATCCCCTGCAGTTTCCTCCTAGACAACTACCCCCAGTAGTCTTCCTTCGGACCCTCCCTGGATCCCTCCTCTTGATCCCTGCCCTGAACTCCCCCCTCGATGACTACTTCCAATAGTCGTCCTTCCAGACTCCTCCCTTGGATCCCCGACCCCACCCAAGTGCTGTCCCCCCACAGCCTCCCTTGATGCTGTACCCACAGCATCATTGATCCTAACCTTTCTGAGTCATTGCCTAGATAATCCTATCCTTCCCAGAGGCTATCCCATTGCCTTCCTGATCCTGGTTTGCCCAAGAGCTGGTCCTCACAGCCTCTCTTCCGGTTTCACCCTTCCTTCCCATCTCGCCCTTGACACACAGCCTCATGCTCCTATGCGATGTGACGTGTCTTCACTGCCTTGTCCCTTGACACAACACCTCATGACCATTCACTATGTGACGTGTCTTCCTGACACGTACCACATGACTTCTCATGACGCGACACATCTTTCCTTTCTGGGCATTCTCCCCTGCCCTAAAGACTCTTACCTTATCCAGGCGACCTGCCCTTAACTGACTCACAGTAGTATATAAGTTAGAGCACTGCCTGTAACATCTCTTTAACTTGAACCTACTCATTCCTGCGTACTCTTGACTGCACAAGCCCTCATGCTAGTCTAAGACTCTACTAAGGACAGTAATTCAGCCTTCAGCCTTTTAGGCTCAAGCTCCCTGCGATCTCCTCCTGCTTGTACTCTCTCAGCACTCATCGCTCTTGTCACCTTCACCTAACCTCCTCCTCTCTGGGCCATCCCCAGACATCGTCGTCAACCCCTCACTGGGATTAACCTTGTCCCCAGTTCAAAACCTACTCACTCAGCTCCCCTTGCTCATCCTCTAGAGCTCAACCTTGAGCTAGGTTCAGGACCATCTCCAACCATCTAGCTCCCTCACTAGGAGGACAGTCACCATTACCTTCAGGCCCTTCCACCTGTCATGTTCTCATAGAGTTGGCACCTCTTACCTTGCCCACTGTCTGGTCAACTGTTGACCATCCCTGCCTTTGTTGACACCCCTTGGGCCTATCGACCCCAAGGAAGGACTCCCCAGTCACCCCTCAGCAGTCGTAGTCCAACCCAGGCTACTCCAACTGTCCACCCCTGAGGACATTCTGTCTTCCTTTTGCTTCACAGATACCAACTAGCCTTACGAGTCAGGCTACCACCTGGTTTGTGACCCACAGTCGAGTCTATGCACTCAAGTCACTTGTCAAGGTTCTACCACCAGTAGCAACCTTAACACCCTTGCCCTGCCTTCTCGCCCTTGCCCCTCTCACCATCAAGTCACCAAGTGCACACAGAAGCGACCGTAAGATGCATGCATGTGCATTTTATGGTCACTTCTCCTGCCTGTTCTCATTCTCTCCTTGTCCTCACCCTCACCCTCACCTCCCCCTCACCCTTGCTGCTCTGAGTCTCGTCCTGTCTGTCTCTCATCTCACCCCAACTCTGCTATCCCTGTCGCATTTCTGCCCTCATTTGACACTCTCATCCCCAGCCCCCTCGCTCTCACCCACCCTCCCCATTTGCCCAGTGGGGATGGTGGAACAACATCACAACATGCACAATTGTGCATGTTGTGGTGTTGTTCCTCTCTCCCTTAGCCTCAATCTCACATCATCCACCCTCCCCAGCCTCTCACCCACATCAGGACAAGAACACAACAGCACAGTGTGCATGGTTGCACATGCTGTGCTGTTGTACTCCTATTCTTGTCCTCAGGCTCATCCTTTCCCTTTCCCTGGCCTTGTCCTCATTCTCTTTACCCACCTTCTCCAGCCTCTCATCCTCATCTTCATCCTCTTCCTGGCCCTAGCCCTCTCCTTGTCCTCCCCAACCCACCCTCCCAGCCTCTCGCCCACATTAGGGCAAGAACACGACAGCATTGCATGCATGGTTGTGCATGTTGTGCCGTTGTGCTCTTGTCCCCATCCTCATCCTGGCCTCCCTCATCCTTGACCCTGCCAAGCCTCTCGTTGTCCTCCTCGTCCTTATCTTCGTCCTTACTCTCATCCAGGCCTTGGCATGCAGAAATGACAGTGCAATGCATGCAATCAGCATGTACATTGTGCCATCGCGCCTCTCATCAGTGGCCCCCCTTGTTGTTCTTGTCCCCATCCCCATCCATGTCCTTGTCCTTGTACCCATCTTCGTCCTATATCTAGTTCAAACCAGTATTTATATTATATTATTTAGATAATTTAATTTTTTGTGTAAAATACTACATTAGCTACTATATAATTATAAATGACTGAAAACTAACTCAAGCCGTGGGAATCCATTGCCCAGCTTGGGGTCAGCTGTGGCAGCTAACCAAGTCAATAATAGCTGAGTTGGGAAATAAGCTGTGGTTACAGCAGCCAAGCTGAGCCTAGCCAAGTTGTGGCAACACTACTTTAGCCCTAGGATCCAGGCAGTGTACGACAGTCTAATCCAGGTGTTATGAATGTTCTATGAACAACACCAGCTAGATCCTTGTCTTTACAGACACATCAATCTGAGCAATAAAAGATATGAGGAGGAGATGATAGTCACACCTTAATTGCACAAAGCAACAAATGGATTAGACTGGGGATTCCAGTCATAAGTCCCTACTATATATACTGTACATGAGTGTGCACAGACCATGAGATAAGGTGGGAAAGATTATGAATACTGATGAGTAATGTGAGAATAAGAAGTTGATGATGGGAATACAGTAAAAGAAGCAGCACGTGAGAAAAGAGCGGAAATTAATGACACATGCTGATGATGTCATGTTGATCACATGTGTGTTCCCATGGTCACATGCATGCATCGATGAAATGAAAGGAAAATAGTGTACAAGTATTAAGTGTATTAAAAAGTTTGAAAATATTGTATATCATAACATATACTAACATATCCCTAGCTTATAGTGTTCCAACCATGGAAGGTAAATCAATAGTCTGGGAAACTAACCAAGTTTCATTGCATTTGCCTATAAAAAAGACATTGGAGGTGAGGTTGTTTTCAGTTTTGATCTCATAAAGCCATTCCATCTTTTCTAGTTTATAATAGATGGAGAGAAAGAGAACAAGGATGGTGTAGGTATGTCATTTAAGCATGGCTGGGATGCCTAGTTTTTCAAGGAAGTGATCGTGTGCATTGTCTTTGTGTAGCCAGGATACTGCTTCAAAAGTGTCTAGTTCCATTATGATTCCTCTGTTGCATAGTTTGAGAACTGCTTTGATTTCAGCTTGGGGGTCTTTGCCACTATGTATGGATTTGATGATATCCCCCAGTTTTGTGGCAATATCTAGTGCTGAGGCATCATCTTCATATACTGTACAGTAGGATATGTCCAGGGAAGGGGTCTATAAGAATCTGTTGGTCTCTAATGGCAGCTTTGGTGATGGCTGTCAAGTTGATGGTAGCATTAGATGTCATGGGTGTGGGGTTGGATCATAGGACATTGCTGTAGTAGGAGGGACATGAGTCAGTTGTCTGGTGAGGTTGAGTTGATGGTTGGGCTATTGCTTGGGATTGTTTGAGTAGGATAGAGAAGTTGGTTTGGGTGGTTTCAATGGCAGGTGTTACCAGTTTATTGATGGATTCTCTGAGACAGTGATATCTGTGTTTGAATTGGTGATGGCATTGTTTGTCTGGACTAGTTTGTTGTTCAAAGTTGTGTGGAGATGATTCATCATTTCAGTTTTGTCATGGAGTGCATCTGTGATGGTATTGAGGGATAATTGATGGAGTTGAAGGGCAGTGGTCAAGGATTTGAGTCCTTGGCTAGCAATGATCAGGTCAGCCTTACTGTATGTGAAGCCAGGGTATCAAGTACATGTTTCTTGAATTGCTTGGTGATTGGGATCACAGCATGGGTAATTATGTATGGAGGCAGCAAGTTCAGAGGAATCATGGTCCATGAGAAGAAATGCTAGTGTGGGGAGGGCTTCACATGTGGGAAGTGGCATGTTGCAGAGGCAGATGATCTGATGGATGGTGACTATGAGATTTTGGAAGTTCATGGGACAATTGACTGAACAAAGGAGGTGCTTTTTCAGGTAGTGCTTTCTGCATCTTGGACCATGTACATATTCTTCTATGTCCAGGAATTCAGCATGTTCTACTATGGGAGATGGAGTAGGGGGGATGAGAAAGCATCTGTTTGACTTGGTGGGGTTGGGGAGCATGGAATCCTTAGAATTGGTGCTTCCAAGTCAGGATCCTCTGGTTGAGGGGGCCATATGTATTGTAGCTCCCAGGCACTTTCCAGGTTGGAGCTGGGGGTTTTGATGGGTTTTGATGGAGTTTTTGGGTCTTAGGGTATATTGGGTGTATGCTTCTTTATGCTTCTTGCAATCAACTTAAACCTTACTTGACAGCTTAAAATGTGCTTAACAAAGCAACACAAAATAACCATTCAGCAACATATTTTAAACAGTGTTAAGTGTCCAAGTACATAGAATCAGCTAGTAAGTGAAAAAAAATTCAAGTAATTCCAGTGGATACCATAAAGATGGTGTGGTTGAAAGCAAGTGCTGTACAAATTGGGCTTCATAGAATACAATAGAGACCTGAATCAAAAAAAATGGGGGAAATTACCAGCAGAAAAAAAGGCAACAAATGATATATAAGACCCAGACAAGAGGGGAGGGAAGCAATGAGTGAATTTCCTAATGAAGCAACTAGACAAGATAAATGTTGGACCTGCCAGTAACCCATATTCCTTGATAACCCATAGTAGAGAAGCCATATCTCTTGTCTGTAGTGTTGCCGCAACTCGCACTTTTTGGCACAAGTCAGCTTTCTCTGTGGTGTGAGTCACAGCAACACTACATGTCTGTATATGTATATTGATTATATATCATCATATTAATCAGTTCTGTTGAGCAATGTACATATGGGTTTTCACATGAAAATGGTTGTTCCAGTAGTTGGGAACTTGGTGCATATTGTACAAGCTAGTAGATGAGAAAGACTTGGTATATAAAGGGTTATAATATAATGGATAGTTCAAGTTGGCAAGGTTATGCAAGCCCTTTGGAGGGCACAATACACAGTCATTTGTGAATGAACCTGCCAAAAACACACTAAAAGTATTATAAATAGAACTTGACTTATATTCTCAGTGTTGCTGGGACCTTTTCTCCTGATAACATTTAGGGGTGGAATGTAGATAGAGATTCAATATATTGTATTTTTCATTTCAAACCCAGTGCAACAACAAAGACAAACAACACTCTCCTTATTTAGTTAAAAATTCCTGCAGAGTTAACAACCATTCTAATGTATTAGCTGATTCAGCTTCAGCAATTTTAGATATTTTATAATCTTTTCTAAAATGAGCTCTATATGTATACTATATCATTTTAATTGATTTGACAGCCCTTGTGATGTATGACATGGCCAACTGAAATGTTGATTCAACATCAGTGGCTGTGATGCATGATCATGAGAGGATTTCATTAGTCTCATTTTATCCATAGTTGGGGCATATGATGGCAAGGATTTTTATAATATTAAATTTCACATGTGTCACACAAAATCTGTATTTACTTGACATGGACATATTTGACAGTCAATCTCATGTGACATGTGACAAATGGACCCAGAAAACCTATTCAACATCACACCCTATGTATGTTGTGTAACCAGGCACAATTTCCATTTCATGAAACCCCCATGTGACATGTGACAGACAAATCAATTGAAATGGTATATTCCATATACTAATGAGGGTAAGGTAGAAAATCATGTAATATTTAATTTGAATTTCATTAAAATAATTTCATTAGATTTAATTAACACTTGGGTTATTTGCAAGTGATGCTAGGAGTTTGGGAATACTTACATAAGCACAAAAATGTGGAAAATATTTTTGATCCATCCATAGCTTCTAAGCTGCTTATGTGATCAAAAAGTGGTCTAATTACAAGCAAGAACCTGTGAATATATTAAGGGTATTGATACATACATGAAGTTTACAAAAGTCATGCTCTGCATGCAATTAATTAATTAATTAATTACATATTTTGCCCAACTCTACCATAATTCCAATATCTTGTAAAGGCAATCCCAAAAGACATAGTAGTCAACAAATGTGTCTTATCCTTAATATGTGGTAAGATTATTTTCAAGCTGCTTACATAAGCACAATGTGACCAATTCTAACTTTAAATTCACCATAAGAATGAATTTCTGCACACTAGATTGTTATGCTGATTTGTAATCCACTTATAATTTATTTATATGCATATATTTTGCTAATCCCAATTACAGCTAATCAACAAACAAGTTTTTCTGAATATTTTCAACAATATGCCTTTCTCTTTGGATGTCATCATCCAAAATTGACATGTCTGAGGTTGACTTGCCAGTGTCAAAGGAAGGAGTTGTCCACTTTGCACATCATGTCATCCAGACAATGCAGTGTGAGTGGGAGGGTTGTACCATCACACTCAATAGCTGGGACACATTAGCAAAGGTGATTAGCTTGACAATTCTTTGTTTATTTTGCTTCTGTCATTGCTGGCAGCAGACCTCTCTCTTTCTCATAAGACATGACTTCCTCCAGGTGCTACCCAGAATCCTACAGCTTTTCCCTGCACTTGATGAAGTGGCTGGGTTTGCCTGTAGGATTACTTGGTAGCTCATGGAGGAGGTGCCATTGCATTTTACACCTCAAAAAATTTGTTAATAACTGCTAACTTGTGTGTTTACAGCATCTTCTGCAGCACTGCTCTCGTGTTAAGCAGCAGGTGAGTGGCAATTTTATGCCCACATCCAAGTCTCAGTGACCTTGTTTTTTGTTATTGCAGGATGGAATGTATCAGTGTTCCTATCCTCGATGCTCTGGCCGACTGCACAGCTCATTAGCAGCATTGAAGACTCACGTTGAACTCAGCCACTTGTCAAGGGTAGCATTAAGATGTCCGGCATACAGTACGTGAAAGTCGTGGTTTTTGCCCGTCGTTGCACTCAAGTATCATAACCTCAAGGTTGCAACGAGGTATTCGTCCGCGTGCAACAACTTCAAACTCACTTCGAACATGCACACCGCGAACTCCTCAATCAACGTGCATCTGTAGATGCTTTAGCACCACTTTCGATCCTCGCACCCCCACGCGCTCTCCGACCACCGCCCCCACTCCCTTACGACAAAATTCGCCTGGACTCAGTGCTGGTTTCCGTCTCGATCCCGCCTATCCATCTGGGGCACAGTCAAGCAAGCGCGTCCGGTATTTCGCGCAAGTGGAGTCGGTTGAACGTACAGGACGAGGAGATCGATGCTGACCCCATAGTCCTTGATGACTTCCCCTCCCCCAAAACATGCGACATCCTCACACCCAAGGTCGTAGACGTCCAAGTACGGAGACAACCACCGCGGAGAAAGGAGCCACTCTTATCCCGTCCTCAACCGGCGATTCATCCGCCTATACGATCTGATGAGGCCGAGCAAAGTATTCTATACCCCGCATTTGTACGCATGGTTGACAGTCTGGCCGCGGCCGGGACTCTTGCGGGGCACAAGGGGAGGATGTAGAGGAAACTGATGCATTTTGGCGATTTTTTGTTATTTTGATCACGTACATATACTGTATACCTACACGAGCAACTTGGTACATTTTGGGTCTTAGTACGTGTATATCCAGTCGATTCCCGGGTCTCCCAGTGGAGACTTGCTCTTTGATCTACAGGCTTTGACTTTACTGCTACTCAGTGTCATGACGTTGAACTCAGGGAGCGCAATGGATGTGCTTGCTAATGCATAATGTGATTGGCGCTGCCGGAAATAACTGGGAAGGCCCTGCGACATAAATCTCATACAAAGTACATAAAAGTACTCCCAGTTGCGTTTTGTGCCTATTTATGCAGCATTGCCTTCGGCGAAGGTAAGCAAGTCCGAGTCGCCCTGGTCGGTGACAGTCATAACACTGGTCGCTGATCAGATGGACGTCCAAGATAGCAGATGTGTAGTCGACTTACCCAACGCGGAACAGTTTTCCGGCAGCTGTGCCCAGAGCGACGTTGGTGCCAGCGAAATGGTGCACGGTTGTCTTTGACAACATGGCGTAGTATTCGATCTCCGACTTGCGTAGGGGTGGGCAGTTTCCGGCGATCAAGACAAGCTTGGCTATGAATGTAG
>JBBPRX010001009.1:0-10297 GCA_038093195.1 Boletus fagicola | reverse complement strand
TGGAATTCCAATACAGGGAAACCAATCGGATATCCATGGACAGGTCACACTTGCGGCATAACTTCCCTCTCCCTTTCTCCAGATGGATCAATTGTCGCGAGCGCGTCCGGGGATGGGACTGTGCGTCTCTGGGGCGCAACTTCCGGTAATCCTGTCGGACAACATCTACAACATCCTACATGTGTAAACGCCATTTGTTTCTCTCCATTTAGTGAATTCGTAGCATCAGCAGGACAAGATGGCAAGATATATTTGTGGCGGGTACCTTGGTTGGATTCCATTGAGGATCAGGTAACTACTCACTTCAGGCGACCTCTTGTGACACCGTTACTTATTCTTCGCTGTTTCAGCCATTACGAGCTAAGTTCCTTGACGTATGTTAATTACCCTGAAATTTCCATATTCCTCTCAGTGTCTCCTAGCACCTTCCCCTGCCCGCTCACGCTGGTGAACAAGTAT
This sequence comes from Boletus fagicola, assembly GCA_038093195.1. NCBI lineage: Eukaryota > Fungi > Basidiomycota > Agaricomycetes > Boletales > Boletaceae > Boletus > Boletus fagicola. The sequence continues at coordinate 9,838 of JBBPRX010001009.1, read as the reverse complement.
CCAATTTTGATGCCTTTGCGGATGTAAGCATTCCGTAACATGGTTTTGCGTTTGCTTACACTTCTCGATAGCCATCTCAAGCAGCTCGTCCTTTCCTACCTTCTGCGCTACCTAATACACACTACACCTATACCTCGGCCGCGGTGGACCAACTCATATCCGACTTTAAGTATGTCTTTTCGGTAGTCTGTAGTATGATGATCTGATATAGTATATTCATTGAAATCAACTTTCTTAGTGCCAATCCCCCTCCACCAGATCTTACACCCTATATTTCCAAAGACGATGATCAGTATTTCGCTGGAGGAGCTTTTGGTGATGTCTATAGATGTCGTTACATTCGTGGTTCCGCATCAAAAGAGGTACGGCCGTGGGGTTCGGCGCACTGCTCACTGATACTCATTTCCCTTTCAGGTTGCTGTAAAGGCTTTCCGTTTTAGGGTTACGATAGATGGAGATATGGGTGATAAATATGGCAAGGTAACTTGGCATCTTATCTACAACTAACGAATGTGATTTAAACTGCCTTGTAGATGCTCCGTCGAGAGCTCGGAATTTGGAAGAGACTCAACCATACCAATGTTGTCCCATTCCTGGGCATTGCATATGGCTTTGGATTGAGGGGTACAATGTCGTTGGTGTCATTGTGGATGCCAAATGAATCTCTTCACACTTTCCTAACGAATCATGACGATAATCTAGCTGTGGTACACCGACTCCAGTTTGTGCGTCCACTTAGTGTTGTCTGCTTTCGCGTCCTCTGACTTCGCACCGTAGCTACTGGATATTGCCAATGGGCTGCACTACTGTGGGTTGCTGTTGTCATTCCAAAGGCTCGAAAGGATAACATCCCGCAGTGCATTCCTTTCCAATTGTCCATGGCGATCTGAACTGTGTGCGTCAAAGTAGAAACATTAGCAGTGTTTTCATCTAATCACAAGACAGAATAACGTGTTTCTCGATGCAGATTACACTGCCCGCTTAGCCGATTTCGGCTTCGCTTCCTTGGTGGGAAATATTCCCGAAGCGTTGTCCTATCTCAAAAGAACCACCACTCGACCGGGAGCCTTGCGCTGGAGTGCTCCAGAGCAAATTAAATCAGAAATATGTCGCAGGACAACCAAAAACGATATATACTCTTTTGGATGTATCGGTCTCCAGGCAGGTCTGTTAGCCACGAAATATGGGTCAATTCTGATTGTCTTGCAGGTGTTGTCCGGGAAACAACCATGGTCGGAATTACGGGAAGACGTTGCCATCGTTTTATGCTTGGCGAAGGGCCAGAAGCCAAGCCGACCAGGGTCTCGAACGATGGATGACTCGTACTGGAATTTTATTCAAGATTGTTGGTCACCAATGGAGGATCGGCCTGTTGCGGGTGCGATCATCTTCACCGTCCAGCAGTTCTTGAGCCGTTGCCCGCCATCCCGGCCTCTTCGTGACTTGCTGATATCACAGTCGAGTAGCGCTGATTCTCTCGTGGACGAGTCGTCGTCTTCTCTCAGCCAAGTTACCGCGCATGGTTGGAGTGAGACTGTCGACATGTTTGACCAGGGTAATCAGAACGGGTACGTAGCGATAATGATCGCTTCAGTCCATTCACCTCGGCATTTTAACTTCTATCATGACAATATCTTGCTATCCAGGTAGGCGAACATTTTGGCGTCGAGTGATTCCTAGTTGGCTGAACGCAAACGTAGAATGGTTGTGCCATCTCATCCATCTGCTCCAAGCAGAACCTCGTACGAAACGTGTGTATTCCACCCGCCCTCTTCATCGACAGGTAAATCGAATTTCATTCTGTCTGCTCACGGCAATGACCTTAATCTCGCCTAAAGAGCCGGCATTACACACTGGCCACTGGCAGTTGCAGCTGACATCCGACATGCTTTCACACACCGCGAAGCAAATGATCGGAGAGCCTTCCTCTACTGGGTGCGGTTTTCATTATCTTCATTTTCATCAGACTGCTGATGGAGTTGTTTAGAGTCGCTGCGACAACAAACAACGACAGTTATCAATGCAAGTGGATTATAGGCGATTTACCCTGCAGCCAATGTTTCGTCAATTTTGGCGAGTTGACGGTCCACCTAGGCCATGTGCACGGTGTCCGAGGACCTGCGGCATGCAGGTTGGTTTGCCAGTGGCAGCTGACAGACGGGTCGCGCTGCGGGAAGGAGTGCCGCAAAGATGGATTTAGACGCCACATTGGCACCCATGTCCGCCTCTCAATTGCTTGTCCCGAGTGCGGCAAATGCTTCTCTCGGGAGGTGACTTTGCGCAGGCACTGGGAAATCAACCATTGAAAGGCGTGACTGCTGTTCTCTAATTCTTCTTCTTCCAGCTAGGCTGTACTATGCATCTTGCTTCATTTACATTGTATATGAAGACTCGAGTGTACGTGAGTGCGAGGTTGTGTACTGGTTACATAAAGTATAAGGATGTGGATCAGCAACGGCTCGACCAATCAGAGTTGATACTATGTTCAATCATCATCATCAATGCAGAACAGTACTGACTGAAGGGACGACTGAATCACCGCAGGTCACATGCATGCCTTGCACTGCACAAGCGCGCTCAACTTTCGATCGAAATAGCAAGCTTCTGATTCATAATAAAAATTGATTGTATACGCACAGACTTTTCGACCAACCCGCGCCAGAAGATCACTCTACAAAAACGCCCATTCTGCTTACCTCCCTGTCAAGCGAATCTCCATCCATCGTAAAGGTGGGAACGTCACTGCTGCAAAAGCAGCTGCAAGCTATGCATTTTTAAAAAAAAGACGTGTCAGTAATACAGGCTGATTTTTGACGATGATATCAAGAAAGGTAACGCACCTCAAATCCGAGATCTGCGCCGTACGTTGCACCTGCCATTTGTCCAATCGGCCCTGTGAACCATATTTGAGACATTCCGATCACTGCACCGGCTATGCCAAAACAGCTCGCCAAGATGCCTGCGATGCCAATCGGAAGTCTGCGAGTGCAAAAAAGGGAGGATCAAGAAAATGAAAATACAGTATAAAGTAGGAAAGACAACGAAAAAGGGCACATGAGGGTGTTAGTGCGACAGCCACGTAGAACAAGAGGTACGTACTTGGAAAGGTTATCCCAATCAGCCAAATTATATCCTCCCAACCGGCCCCCTTTTCGCCGAAATAGGTAATGTTCCTCCGCAACGACGACGATAAAGAATGCTGTCCAATAACTCATTATGGACAAAAAGTTGCTGAGAATGGCGCTGAAATGTTCCCGTCCAGCAACACCGGCAACGGTATAGACGACGAAAACAACGAACACCCAGAGAAAACGGGGTACCATGGCAAAAGGACGGCCAAGCGCCTGTATAGAGAGAGCTGCGGAATACGTATTGGGTATGTTGTTGGAACTTTGTCGTGGACACGTAAGCACAAGATTCGAACAAGAGGAGAAAGACCGACATCGCGCTAAACGCCAGCAGCACAAGGAGAAACTTTCCTCCGCCTCCCCAAGGTGATAATACTTGTGCAATCAATGCACCCGTGTCCCCACCTGAACCGAAAGCAGCGACATAGGCGGAGTCAGTGATTGTCATCAACGCAGCGCCCAGTGTCACGGTGAAAACTACCGGAAGGTACAAGCCCCAGAAAGTCAACATGAATACGCGCCAAGGATTCGTATCGACGGGTAAGCGGACATTGTAGTCAGCAGCAATCGGCGCCCAGCCAGCGACCGAGCCAAAGATGATGGCGCCGAAGCCAAGAATGTCAGCACTGAGTGCTCTTCCGGTGTCTTCCAATGGCTTTTGGGCGTTCACGTCATATCCGGCTGTGCTGCCAAGTCCATAGAGACAGCACATGATGAAAAATGTGACCATCCAGGCGTAACGCTCGTAAACGTGGACCATGTCGTAGCCAATAAAACAAGGAATGAGACAGCAGACACCGATGATAATGATGCCGACGATGAGGGGGAGTGTGTTTGGATTGATCGAAGCAAGCGTCTGGCCACCAAGAATAACAGTTGTTGTGGCAAAGCCAAGTCTAAAGGCCAAGTGTCAACGAAACTGGTGGCAGGCATGGAAAAGAAGACGTACTGAGTGAGGATGTTTAGGACAGAATAGAAGGCGCCACCCAGGTACCCTGAACTATAACGTACGATGATCATCGTACGCAAGCCAGTCTGTGGGCCTAGGGTAGCAATAAAGGCCGTTGCTACACTTCCGAGAGCAGCAAAGCAGAAGGTAGTTGCGACAACATGACTGGACTAGGTCTGAGTATAAGGTGATACTGTGGGTAATCGGCGACCCACGGTAGGGTAAGAGTGAACACGTATTGACCCAATACGCCTACAGGTATCGTCGTAAGCACCATGTTGACCGACCTATTCCATTGGTGAGGTTACTGACAAAATTGAACAGGGGAACATACCACCACATCAATATGCTGTAAGGGATGATAGGTACACACTCAGGTACGACTGAACGTTGAGGAGACGTACTTGTTCCAGGAATTTTTTGTTTCCCTCTGGTGTTCTGGCACACGCTCTACGCCTCTTGCTTCAACACCACTGTTGAAGAGCTTGGAGAGAAGAGGGCCAAAGACACCAAAACGCTTCGCAATTACTTGATCCGGTGCATCCTCGACTGCAGATACCTCTGCTTCGACAGCGGAGGCACCTTTTTCCTTGTCATAGGACTCCTTGGACATGCTGAAGGCACGGGAGAGGGAGGAGGGCACGCGGATATAGCAAGCAAACCGAACAAGGGCGCTGAGCAACGATTATACGTTACAAAGCTTATCGGGAACATAAACATGATTACGGAAAGAGTCCGCATGGTTTATTTCGAGCTGTGTCGCGCCATATCGTTTCAACCCGGGATGGGCCCAGGTGTCGATATTAATGGGGCAAGGCAGTTCCTGTGTCGATAGTCATTGGGCATGTGCACGAACGCTCGAGGCAACGACAGCGTACATATTCATTACAGGCTGACGAACTTGAAAGCTCGAAGTGTGACCGTTGATTGAATAAAACGTGCCGGATATGAGGTGTGAAAAACAATCTAAATCCATGTTGCGCCGCGATGCCATCACTGGGGTCATGGCAGTGAGGGATTTGAACCTTCCTGCAGCCCAAAAGGTACCCGGCTCCTGCGAATAATTTGAAAGGTTAATATTCGAGCCAGAGCTACAGGTTTTTCCAAGTATCTGACACAACCAAGTGCACAATTAAACGCGGTTCAGGCGATCTAGTAACCAAATTAAAAGTCTTGGCACGTACGGCTGCGGACTTGGGGAGGACCACGTAGTCGGGCGCGTCTTTGGTTGATGCACTACTCCAACGCGATCACATTCAAATTCGACACCGAGGGGATCGACATCGATGCATAGAAGACACGCCATCCTGCCACACCTTAGCCCACGATCACGTACTCTGCCACTTTCAATGGCGGGAAGGACTCGCCAGTGTTGAGCTGCGACAGAAATCAGGAGGCCCCGTCTCAACCGAGCTTGCAGGTCAATCCACGTTTTTGCTTGGGTTCAAAGCCTCGATTAAACTGAGTCCAAGTAAGTAAAAAACAAACTCACGGCGGAGCATCTGAACGACACAATCCCTGACAGCGCGTGAACCTCGGATTTGTGGCCCAGTGACTCTAGTAAATTTACCACAGGTCGCTAGCTCAACCTAGTCGCATGACAAGAACTTGTGCTCGGAGCACCCAGGAACCACTGTACCGTTATCCGCGAGAATCTGACAGTGCGTATACCTCGGATTTGTGGTCCAGTCGATTTACTGACCGCTCGTCGCCAGCTCAACTTCGCATGGTAAGGATGACTGTGCCCTTGGGCCTTGACTTGATAAAGATAAGCACGTTATCTGTACCCGACGTTCCTAACTTGAAGTACTTGATATCGGCAAAAATGGCGGTGGCGTCTGCACAGCTGAGCTTATCTACAATCATGAACTTGGGAATGTACGTCTGTATCCAAACTTCTTCTGAGCCCGAGACTCCTCCCCATCGATCCTACTAGACAGCGTGATCGAGAATCCCCAATCTATCCCTCCCCACATCTTCGAATGCATTCTCTTCAACTTGCTAAAAATTCAAGCTCAATGCGCGATAGATGACAAAGTCACAAAGACCCCACCTTATCTCACCCGTCAAGCGGTCTCATGAGGCCCACGCCATCGGCGTAACACATCATGTGCGGACGACACTGGCTCGGTTTGTGAGGTGGCGGTCCGCACTTGCCGCGACTCCTCCGATCGCCCCCGTTCGTCTTGTTTCCTCGAATTAAGTCTGCGTCTGGGGTGGCGTTCGTAGCCATTGCGAGCTCGAGGACGTTGGACACAATCGCGGTGGTGGTGAAACGCATCTCTCTCTCTGTGTGACGACGTCTATGAACTGCAGGGTGTTTGCGTTATTCTCGAGACCGTACTCGGTTCTGCTTGCTCAAAGCGGTGGAAGGTCTGCGCGTGTCTGACGAGACAATTGCAGGCGAGCCATACTTTTATATGCGTCCTGTCTTCGCCACCGTGACTTATCCTGTACCCCAAATCATCATGATCGTTGACAGCTTTTTTACAGCAATCCTAGGCGTGTGCCAGTGGTGGCTTTGAGCATTCACGAAAAGGCTTGCGACAGCATCATCGCAACGTCTCATTCTCAAGAGAATTGAAGCGCGCCACTCGGCCCTATTTCGAGCGTTTGGATGACTGATAGAAGAACGCAGGATGGCGCATGTCCTGGAATCGGCTTGTCGTATCTGTGGAGCGAAGTATTCCCCCGCGCCGTTGGATGATCTATTCTCTAGCACGAGTCATGGCCTCGATTGATTGCTTGGGAAAACAGTCGTTTCCGTTCGCTGGCGGTGATCCGCGTTCTTTGTTCCGTCACACAAACACTGGCAAGCCTGCCTCGTTCATACACCACTCGATAAATTTCATATGCTCCGTCGTCTTCTCTGGGTACATGTTACCAATCAATGCACATACATCAATTTGATTCTACTACTCGTTCGATAAATTTCATATACTCCGTCGTCTTCTCTGGGTACATGTTACCAATCAATGCACATACATCAATTTGATTCTACTACTCGTTCGATATATTCTTCACGCGCGTAACATTCACGAGGAAAATCGGGTGAACCACTCCTTGATACCACGTGCACTTTCCTCCTTTGCCCAACCTTTTGAAACACAAAACGGTCAGCATGCGAAACCCAAGTCACGCGTGCCAAGATGTTGGCGAGAGAGAGATACGCACGCTCATGGGGTACGTTCGGGTCGCCGCGCACCGCGAATCCGTGGGAGACGCCAGAAAACACCTGGAAAAAGTAGCTCGATTTATTACGTACCAAGATGTCTTCCGCACGTCGTCGCGACTCGAGTGGGAACGTATGGTCGACCTCTGTTGTCAATGAACGAACGCGGGGAGGGTGTCAGCTATAGCACAATAGCGTGTGTTCGACAACGCGCACCTGCACAGGATAGCAGGAGGGGGCCTGTCAAGGCATTAGCATGAGCCCGGGGAGGGTGGGAAAGAAAAGGATGGCATGGGAACGTACGGGTAATCTTCTCGAAATGGCTTTCCTCGAGGAAGGCAGGGTGGGCGATCGCACCTATGAAACGTGCACGCAGTGAGTGGGGAGAAAAGGGGGGACGCACGAGGGAACACGTTACCTGCGATGATAGATCCCTCTACAGCTAGGTTCAGCACAAACGGTCCGCCGAAACAGTAACCTGGAGAGAGAGAGCGAGACGTTCACGTTTGTTCAGCATGCATCAATCATTCGACAGGGGGAAGCCTGAGGGGTCATGCGATACGTACCGACTGCAGTGTATTTTGTGGTCTCGGTGCCTAGTAAGAAGAACAGACGACGACGAGCATTTCAGAGGATGGGATGGTACATTTCCGAGGGCGGAGCGCATACCATACTTCGCTTTGACGGCGTCCAACCACTTTGGAAACGCCTTGTTCGCGGGGGCGCGTGCCCCTTCAATCCAAGCAGGCTTGTCACCATCCTCAGGCAAGTCCTGGATGTATGATCCAAAGAAATAGTCCGGTCCGAGTACGGTGAATCCTAATGCCCGCCGCCACACACACGGTCAGCACGTCCAAAGCACACCAACAACGGATGAACAAGAACGCACCCCACGCGGCGAAATAGTCTTGCAGCAACTTGTTGTTGATGAACAGAGGTCCCCAGACGTCTGAGCAAAATAACAGCACTTTCTTGTGTGGTCCGGACGTCGAACCTGCGGGCGGTTCCGCAATGTAGGTGTTGAGTCCACCAAGCGGTTCGACCCGTCCTTCAGGCGTGCCGGTGTGCTTGATCCCAGTCCAGCAGCATGAGCCAGGGGGGCCTGCGAGCGTCGTCGACATGGTGGGAGTAGATTTGGGGGCGTCAATCTTCGAATGGTGACAGACCGACCTCTTTTTATCTCGACGACGGTGTCCCGTGATGAGACGTGGACACGCTTGATCGTGCCTATGTATATTACCAAGATCACTGGTTTCTTGAGTGCACCTCATGACCCGCTGAATGTAGAGCAGTCAGCATCATAATTTACAGAGCGTGCCGCGTAAAGTGCGTCGTCTGCGCACATTTTCCGAGATACATACGTGTTTTCCCGGCTCTCATAACTTGCTGAATGTGCAATAATCATCCCCATGATAGTGTGTGTGTTGGAAATATCAAACGTCATAGAGTAGTATAGCCATTGCTTACCTGATCATGGACTACATAATTAAGAGGCACCCAATGAGAATAACATTTTCCATATTTACAACATGCCGAAAACTAATCGCCTGACCTCGACTGGATCACCCTCGTTCGTCGTGTTTCCTCGGACTGCGTCTGGGCTGGCGTTCGAAGAATCGTAACTTTCGCGAGCTCGAGGACGTTAGACACGATCGCAGTAGTGTTGTTGACATACCGACGGGGCCAAGGATTGCCCCGCGCCTTTCGATGGTCTATGCTCTAGTAAAACGAGCCATGGCCTCGATCGATCGGTTAAGAAACAAGTCATTTCCGTTCGCTTGCGACGATCCACGTCCCTTGCTCCGTCACACAAAGGGGTTCAACCCGCCTCGTTCGTACGCCATTTGATAGATTTTATGTGATCATCGTCTTCTCTGGACACATTTTACCAATTAATGCATATCTGCCAATTTCTATCATCGATACAAGGACCGCTCGTTCGATATATTCCTCGCGTGCGCGACATTCACGCGGAAAATTGGATCAACCACTCTTTAATACCACGTGCACTTTCCTCCTTTGCCCAACCTGTTGAAACACAAAACGGTCATCATCCGAAACCCAAGTGACACGTGCCAAGATGTTGGCGAGAGAGACAGAGATACGCACGTTCATGAGGTACGTTCGGGTCGCCGCGCACCGCAAATCCGTGAGAGACCCCCGAGAACACTTGGAAAAAGTAGTTCGATTTGTTGCGCACCAAGATATCTTCCGCACGCCGTCGTGACTCGAGCGGGAACGTAGGGTCAATCTCTGTTCAATGGACGAACGTGGGGAGGGGATCAGCTCAGCTTCATTTATAGCGCCATGGCGTGTGCTCGACACTCACCTGAACAGGATAAGAGGAGGGGACCTGTCAAAGTGTTGGCATGAGCCCGGGGACGATAGGAAAGAAGGACGGCGGAACGCACAGGTGATCTTCTCGAAATGGCTTTCCTCGAGGAAGGCAGGGTGGGCGATCGCACCTACGACGACGTGCATACAGTGAGTGGGGAGAAAAAAGGGGAGACACACGGGGGAACACGTTACCTGCGACGATGGATCCCTCTGCGGCCAGATCCAGCCCCCTTGGCGCCCAGATCCAGCAAG
>JBBPRX010001008.1:0-10302 GCA_038093195.1 Boletus fagicola | reverse complement strand
ATAGCCCTTCAGGGTACAAGGGCATTACCTAGTTAGTGTTAGACACAGCTTGGTCTGTGCACCTTTCTGTATTGTATATAAAGGGTCATTCCTGCACCCCAATATGATAGGTTCTTCACCAGATCCCTCACAGTTCTATCAGTGCTCTCTTGAGGCCACCATCCTTGTTATGATATACTATATTTTCAAACTTTTTAAATACTTACCTTGTACAAACATTTTACCCTTCATCTTCTCGATGCATGCACATGACCGTGGGAACACACACGTGATCAGATCTACGATCCATGACATCATCAGCATGTGTATTTAATTTCCGCTCTTCTCTCACGAGCTGCTTCTTTATTTCTCAGCATCATTCTTCTTTTCTCACCTTAGTCATCTTTATTACCAACTTCTCTCACGAGAAGCTTGGTCCGTGCACACATCTGTACAGTATATATGTAAGGTAGACACTCGACGACTGGAATCCCAGTCTAATCCATTTGTTCCTTCACGGAATTAAGGCGTGACTTCATTCCTCTTATTCTCATCCTTGGTCCTCTTCTGGTTTTCACCTTGTTCAGATTAGCATGTCTGAAAAGTAGCTTGGCCAGTGTTGCTTTCGGAAGTAATTCCGCAACACTTGGATTAGACTACGTACGCTGCCTGGGCTCTTGGGCTAAGGAGTACCCCTTGGTGTTTACCAATTTTCCCTTCTTCGTTACGTCTGTGCTTTTAGGACGTGGGACTGAACCCAATACTTTTGACTCAGTAGTACTACCTTCTACGTCCCTCCTTTGAGGTGATACCCGAGCAACGGTTGTGCATTGTTTTTGAAGGATGACTCAAATCCTGCCATAGATCTGAGGCTGAGTCTATATCGTCTCGTTAGTCCTGCAAGTAATTGCAGAGGTAGAGCATCCATATCAGTTTCTTTTACTAGTATATGTGTAGTTGGACTCCTGGTCACTGCGGCCCCCAGAGAGTGTGTTACATGTCATTCAGAAGACACCGGTATTACCTTAGGTCGAAGAAGACACATTTCCACCCGTTCGTCTGTCATATCCCCAGAGGTTGGTTGGAAGATACTGATCACTAAGGAACAATGGCGAACATTGACATGGATGAATTGGTTGAAAAGATGGCAGAACTGAATATGGAAAGAGAAAAGAATAGTGTTATGAAAAAGATTCAAGATCCAGGAATGTGGGATGGTGATAGAAGTAAATTCCGTTTGTGGTGGGTCAAACTGCAACTTTGGGTAGGAGAGCAAAAATGGAAAAATGACAAATTACGAGGAATAGCAGTGCTCTCTCAATTAGAAGGAAAAGCCTCAGGATATGCCCAAATCACTATGGAGTACCTACTCAATGAGGAAGAAGAAGAAGTATTTGACCATGATGGAAAATCACTGGGTCTACAAGGAGAAACCACTTGGTGGGATTGGGCCACCTTACAACAGAACATCAAGGACTACTTCCAAATAGATGTTCTAGCTCACGAATCCCTCAAAAAACTAGAAGTATTACGACAAAGCAACAAGTCCATCGACACCTTCCTACAAGAATATGAGATCCTAGTGAAGGAAAGCAAGGTTGAATCCCACCACGCTCAAAACCTTCTGAAGAAGGTGGTAGACTTTCGAATCTACCAACAACACCACCTTCAAGGAACAGAAGCAACCTCCTTCCACAACCTACTGGAAAAATATCGAGTCATAGGTTGAAACTTTGAACAAATGGCAGTCAAAAGGGGACCTCCAATTAGACCTTTCTTTACTCGATGCATTCCATGGCCTAATGGCCAATACTACTATCCACCACCTCTGTGACCTCCCCCAGGTCAACATCCTCATTTTACTCCCACTGGTACCCAACCGGGTAGAGGCGCTCCCATGCAAATAGATACACAACAAGCGCAGCCCCCGGACACTTGTACTTGTTATGGATGCCAACAGAAAGGTCATATTTGGCCTGACTGTCCTATGAATCCAAATCAAAGGGAACCATGTCCCCAAACAAGGCAACAATATATTTGGGACTATAACACTGGCACCTTCATGCCCAATCTGACTCTCTCTCCCCCCGCTGTAGCACAGGTGGCACAGCACCAAGGACATTACCCAGGACGGCCCCTTCCCATTCCACAAGGAAATCCCCAAATCGCCCAAGCATCGGAAGTCAGTTACATGACACCGGAAGCGGAGGCCTTTTATAGGGATAAATTCAAAGTCAAAGCGAAGCAGCGAGCTGCCCAAGCTTTAAAAGGACAAGGTTCGTAGGTGATGAGGGTCCCTGCGAACCAGAATCATGTACTATTTCTTCTTCTTGCATTCATACTATAACAATGGACGAAAGTAGCAATACTTACAGTATATCGAAAACAGCCTAGTAGATTGCACTGATTCCAATTTCCCTGTATGTACATTAGACAATGTTTTCTCACAATATGATATTCATTCCAAAAGGGTGACTCCTGAGAGCACAGTGCCGGAATTAAAACAATGCATGCTTAATTCCCTTGTTCGACAAGTAAAAAACTCTCCTATTTATAAATCCCTCAAAGAATCACCTCTTTCTCTTCACACCAGTACTCTGTCATTTGGCAGTGAACTATCGCTTAAAACGAGCATAATGATGAAAAAAGATGACCAATGGCGTAATCAATACATTCAGGCACTTTTGGATTCAGGTGCATCTCATATCATCATTGACGAACAATATGTATTACAACACGGTATTCCCACCTCGAAAGTGGACCGTCCATTAGAAGTGAAAAATGCTGACGGCTCTAACAGAGCAATAGGACAAGTAACTCACATGGTCACACTTATTATTACTATACAAGGACATTCTGAAGTGATAGACACTTACGTTGCACGATTGGGATCTCATCGACTAATCATTGGATATGATTGGCTGTACTGGCACAACCTGGATGTTGATTGGGTGAACAAATCCATATCAATAGAGAAGGTTTCAAGATTTGGACAGATCACAAAAATCTTGAATACTGGAAAAAGCCGCAAACTCTATCTGGTAAACAAGCAAGATGGCACACTTTACTACAAGAATTTAATTATTTGTTCATTTACAAATCAGGTTCATTGAATGGCAGAGCTGATGCCTTATCCAGGCATCCGGATCATGGTGATGCCATTCAAGACCACAATACGAATATTACGGTTTTACCACCTTCTTTATTTTTGAACAATGTTTCATTGGAATTGTCCTTTTTTGATACATTACAAACCAAATCCATCGCTTTGGGCATTGATTCTATTCATGATTTCTCTTTCAATTACAATAACAATATTTTCAAAAATAGCAAAAACAAAGTCTTCATTCCTCCCTCGCTATGTACTCAACTCCTAAATATTTGCCATGACTCCCCAATTGGAGGACATTCTGGACAAGGACGTACGATACATCTTCTTACTCGATATTTCTCATGGCCTGGTGTCACCAAAGACATTAAACAATACGTAGATAGCTGCCAAGCATGCGCCCTCACGAAGGGAAAGTCAACAGCACCAGCAGGAAAGCTTATTCCATTACCCGCCCCAAAACATCTGTGGGAAGACATTTCTGTAGATTTCATTACTGGTCTACCACTGTCCCTTTCATTTATGGCAATTTGTGTGGTAGTAGACCGCTTCTCTGTTGTGAGATGAATCTCGAAGACAACACTGGCCGGACTTTTGCAGGTTACACCAAACCTGAAGCAAGAAAACAGAGGAGGAGCGAGTTTATGAGATAAGAGGGAAGAGTCATGCCTTAATTCTGCAAGAGAACAAGTGGATTAGACTGGCGTACCAGTCGTCAAGTGTCTACTTTATATACTATACAGGAGTGTGCACGGACCAAGCTTCTCATGGGAGAAGTTGGTAATAATGAGGAGTAAGGTGAGAAAAGAAGTTTGATGTTGAGAAAAAGAGAAGCAACACGTGAGAGAAGAGCGGAAATTAAATACACGTGTTGGTGATGTCATGGATCGAGATCTAGTCATGTGTGTGTTCCCACGGTCACGTGCATGCATCGAGAAAATGAAAGTAAAATGTGGTACAGAGTAAGTGTATTAAAAAGTTTGAAAATGTTGTATATCATAACATTCTCCAAAGAAGTTATCTTCATTTCTTGTTATGATACGGTTTCATCTGAGAACTTAGCTATTATTTTTAGAGACAAATTTTGGTGCATACACGGACTCCCTTCTACAGTAGTATCAGATAGAGGACCTCAGTTCGTATCAGACTTTACCACACAGCTTTGCCAACTTCTTGGAATTTCCCAAAAGATCTCTACCGCTTATCACCCCCAAACTGATGGTCAAACTGAAAGGATAAATCGGGAATTGGAACAATATCTCCGAGCTTACGTAGCTAAACCTCAAGGAAATTGGGCGAACTGGATCAAAATGGCTCAATTCCATCACAACAACTCTCTCACAACCGCCACCGGCACCATCCCCTTCACTGTTACATGTAATTACGCCCCATGCATGGGATTCGAAGGAAGTGCCAAGACATTAGCTGGCAAATCCACAGGAGAAATGAGCCATTCTCACAAAGATGTTGAAAAGGCCTTAGAAAATACTAGAGAAAGAATGAGGCATACAGCAGACAAAAGAAGGTCTGAGGCACCGAAGTATGAAAAGGGTCAGCAGGTCTGGCTTTCTACGGACAAGTTGAAGTTACCTTATACGGCCAAGAAGCTAACCCAAAAATGGATCAGACCATACAAGATCTTAGAGGTCCTTCCAAATGCAGTCAAATTAAAACTGCCTAAACACATCAAAGTTCATCCTACTGTCAACATACTGTATCTTGTGTAAAACCCTATCATCAAACATTACCAGGACAGCCTGTTTTACATCCAGATGTGATCAAGACAGACGAAGAAGGAGAAGAGCAGTTTGAAATAGATCACATTGCTGCATCTCGCTTCAAAGGCAGAGGTTTACAATACTTAGTTCATTGGAAGGGTTATGATGAAACGGACCATACCTGGGAAACAGCCAACATCATAAACACTGCACCAGAAGCAGTAGCTGATTTCCACACCAAAAACTCTTCTGCTCCCCGTAAACTCCGAGGACTTTCTATTGCCGATTTCCAATCTTTATTTTCCACATATGAAAACTTTACTGAAATGAATTTCCAAGGGACTCGTCTGGAATTCGAGTCTTAAAGAGGGGGTAGTGTTATGATACTGTATACTATATTTTCAAACTTTTTAAATACTTACCTTGTACAAACATTTTACCCTTCATCTTCTCGATGCATGCACGTGACCATGGAAACACACATGTGATCAGCTCTACGATCCATGACATCATCAGCACATGTATTTAATTTCTGCTCTTCTCTCATGAGCTGCTTCTTTATTTCTAAGCATCATTCTTCTTTTCTCACCTTAGTCATCTTTATTACCAACTTCGCTCACGAGAAGCTTGGTCCATGCGCACATCTGTACAGTATATAAGGTAGACACTCAATGACTGGAATCCCAGTCTAATTCATTTGTTCCTTCATGGAATTAAGGCGTGACTTCATTCCTCTTATTCTCATCCTTGGTCCTCTTCTGGTTTTCACCTTGTTCAGATTAGCATGTCTGAAAAGTAGCTCGGCCAGTGTTGCTTTCGGAAGTAATTCCACAACAATCCTCAGTTGTTGTTACCTCCTCGAATCAACTAGAACACAACGGCTCTAACAGAGCAATAGGCCAAGTAACTCACATGGTCACTTTAATTATTACCATTCAAGGACACTCCGAAGTGATAGATGCTTATGTTTCTCGCTTGGGATCTCATCGACTCATCATTGGGTATGATTGGCTTTACCGGCACAACCCAGATGTCGATTGGGTGAACAAATCTATTTCCTTCCCTCATTGTACCCCTTATTGTAAAATTATGGGTCTAGGACCCAAAGGGATTCCACCTGCGATTCGCATAATCGAGGAAGGACTAAACGAGAAGGTCCCCAAAACATACCATGAGTTTCTAGATGTCTTTTCAGAAAAGGAATCTGAACGCATGCCTGAGTGAAAGCCCTGGGATCATGCTATAGATCTCAAACCTGATTTCATACCGAAAAAAGGAAGAGTGATTCCTCTTTCAGATGTCAAGATGGAGGAGGTTCACACCTTCATTGATAAAGAACTCAAAAAAGGGTACATAAGACCTTCTAAGTCCCCTCAAACTGTGCCTGTATTTTTTATTCCCCAAAAAGATGGAAAAAAGAGACTTGTTATGGACTACTGTTATTTAAACGAAGGTACCATTAAAAATGCGTACCCGCTCCCCCTTATTTCCACTCTCATCGATCGGCTGAAAGATGCCCATATGTTTACTATGCTTGATCTGTGATGGGGATACAATAATGTACGCATCAAAGAAGGCAATGAGTGGAAAGGAGCGTTTGTAACACCAATCGGGGGATATGAACCCACCGTTGTGTATTTTGGAATAACTAATTCACCCCTTACATTCCAACAGATGATGAACGACATATTTAATGACCAATATGCTGTACTAGTAATCTATATCGACAATTGTATGATATTTACTAAAGGAAAAACTAAAGTAGAACACGAAAACATTGTAAAAGAGGTATTAACAAGACTACGAGAGAATGATTTGTATGTTAAACCGGAGAAATGTGCATTCTCCAAGGACAAAGTGGACTTTTTAGGCATGGTGGTATCTAAAGAGTGGCTCGAGATGCAGGAAAAGAAGGTTTCAGGAGTACTGGATTGGCCAACTCCCACACGTCTCAAACAGCTGCAAGGCTTCCTCGGACATTGTAACTATTATCGTCGCTTCATCGAAGGTTTCGCTGAGATCGCTAGGCCACTCAATGATCTGACCAAAAAGGATACACCATTCACATGGGGTCCTTGGCAAAAAGAAGCCTTCGAAACACTAAAGAACAAGTTCCGAGAAACCCCCCTCCTCACTTACCCAGATAGAAATAAGGAGATGAGGGTAGAAATGGACGCCTCGGATATCGCCACAGGGGCAGTTCTTTCGGTGAAATGCAATGATGGACACTGGTGACCTTGCGCCTGTATTTCTCATTCCTTCGATAGCGCTGAGCACAACTACCCTATTTACGACAAAGAACTCTTAGCGGTCATCCCTGCTTTAGAAGAGTGGAGGCACTACCTAATTAGTAGAGAAGGTTTCGAGATCTGGACAGATCACAAGAATCTCAAATACTGGAAGAAGCCACAAACTCTGTCTGGAAGACAAGCACGATGGCATGCCCTATTTCAAGAGTTTAATTAATTATTTGTTTACAAACCAGGTTCGTTGAATGGCAGAGCCAATGCCTTATCTAGGCGTCCGGATCATGGTGATGCCGTTCAAGATCATAATACAAACATTACGGTTCTACCACCTTCTTTATTTTTGAACAATGTCTCATTAAATTCTGCTTTTTTTTATACTTTACAATCAGAATCAATCGCCTTGGGCGTTGATTCTATTCATGACTTTTCTTTTGATTACGATAACAATATTTTCAAAAATAACAAAATCAAAGTCTTCGTTCCCCCTTCCTTACGTACTCAACTCTTAAATATTTGTCATGATTCCCCAATCGGCGGACATTCTGGACAAGGATGTACAATACATCTCCTTACTCAATATTTATCGTGGCCTGGTGTCACAAAAGATGTTAAAAAATATGTAGATAGCTGCCAAGCATGCGCCCTCACGAAGGGAAAGTCAACAGCACCAGCAGGAAAGCTTATTCCCCTACCTGCACCAAAACATCCATGGGAAGATATTTCGGTAGATTTCATTACCGGTTTACCACCTTCACTTTCATTTACGGCTATCTGCGTGGTGGTAGATCGCTTCTCCAAAGAAGTTATATTCATTCCTTGTTACGATACGGTTTCTTCAAAGGACCTAGCTATTATTTTTAGAGACAATGTTTGGTGTATACATGGACTCCCTTCTACAGTAGTATCAGATAGAGGACCCCAATTTGTGTCGGACTTCACTACACAGCTTTGTCAACTTCTGGGAATTTCCCAAAAAATCTCCACCGCTTACCACCCCCAAACTGATGGACAAACCAAAAGGATAAATCGGGAATTGGAACAATATCTCCAAGTGTACGTAGCCAAACATCAAGGAGATTGGGCAAACTGGATCAAAATGGCTCAATTCCACCATAACAACTCTCTCACGACTGCCACCGGCACAATTCCCTTCGCTGTTACACGAAATTACGCCCCACGCATGGGATTTGAAGGAAGTGCAAAGACATTAGCTGGCGAATTCGCAGGAGAAATGAGTCGTTCCCACAAAGAAGTTGAAAAAGCTTCAGAAAATACAAGGGAAAGGATGAAACATACAGTGGACAAAAGAAGGTCCGAGGCACCGGAATATGAAAAGGGTCAGCAGGTCTGGCTTTCTATGGACAAGCTAAAGTTACCTTATATAGCCAAGAAGTTAATTTAAAAATGGATTGGACCCTATGAGATCTTAGAGGTCCTTCCTAATGCGGTCAAATTAAAACTGCCCAAACATGTCAAAGTTCACCCTACTGTGAATATATCTCGCGTAAAACCATATCACCAAACCTTACCAGGACAACCCGTTCTACGTCCAGATGCGATCAAGATAGACGAAGAAGAAGAAGAGCAGTTCGAAATAGACCATATTGCCGCATCACGCTTCAAAGGCAGAGGGTTACAATACTTGGTTCACTGGAAGGGTTACAACGAAACGGACCGTACCTGGGAAACAGCAGATATTATAAACACTGCACCAGAAGCAGTAGCTGATTTCCATGCCAAAAACCCTTCCGCCCCCTGTAAACTCTGAGGACTTTCTATCACCGATTTCCAATCTCTATTTTCTACATATGAAAACTATACCAAGACGAACTTTCAGCCTGGCCAGTGTTGCTTTCGGACTAGTTCTGCAACCATTTCCTCGCAGATCTCTGATCTTGCAATGGTGCTTCAAAACACCACTTCTACAGGACTTGTTCTTCCTGATTCCCTCCAAGTGATGATCATGTTGAATGCATTACCCAGGTCTTATGACCATAACATGTCCATTTTGGTTTAAACCCTAGATGCCACCAACTTTAACATTGATACAGTTACGAGCAAGATTATGGCTGAAAGCCATCTTCATAACACTATCCATTCATCTCAACACCGAGCTCACCATAGCTCACTGGCAGCCAGACTGTCAGAGAGACCTGCAGATGATTTTCCTGCAGAGACCAACCGTACTTCTGCAATTTGTAAAGCACCAGGTTCAGATCGTGTTTGTGATCACTGTCATCAAATAGGTCACACCATTGACAGATGTTGGAAACTTCATGGGAAGCCCAACAGATCTTCTGGACGTTCTACCCAGAAGAGACCTGCTGCTGCCAACACATCTCATGGTGGCAACCAGGCTAAACATACCAAGCCTGGTTATGATCATAGAAGGGGTGGCTTGAACGGCAAGGGCAAAGCCCGAGCCAATGATGTTGATGATGACTATGGATATACTAATCATGTTATTGGCACAGAAGATGATGAGCTTATGCTCATAGATGGTTATGCCCACCAAGAAGGTGGTTTTGTGCACATTGAGGATTCTTTCGAAGATCCCGATGTCTACTCTTCTTCTTGGTCTTCTCATATTGATGATGGCATGGACACCCTCTCCGATACAATTGTTACCCTGCATCCTTCTTCTTCCACCACCTCTTCCTCAAAGTCCTTTCGAGTTCGCTCCTCCTCTGTCAGCTCCATCTGAGCAGCGAGCTGTTTCCCCACATGGAGTAAAGTTTTTACCCACAGATTCCTCTTCTTCAGGATTCTATGGAGACAATTGTCGCAACAACAATGGTACTTGGAAACATGGACTAGATTCGGAAGACATCTCTATTTGGGACGGAAAAGAAGTGTACACTGGATATGTAGATGAAGAATGTGACTTCAATTTTGACTGGTATCCTTGCCTGATGTTACCTGCTAAGCGTTTGTGAGCAGAGGCCTTGATTACCACTTTGGCAATCATTGCTACTTCTAATGCTTCATTCAATCAGGATCACTGGATGATTGATAGTGGATCTATGCATCATATCACTCCATATCTATCTGATTTTATCTCACTTGATGAGAATGAATGAATTGCATCAGCAGCAAATGGATCTCATCTGAAGATGATCAGACCAGGAACTGTGTTCCTGAGACCTTCTGCTAAAGGATCAAAACCTTTTATACTCCAAGATGTCTGGTATACCCCTTCTGCAGCACATCGACTTCTATCGGTCAACTCACTTACCCGCATGGGTTA
>JBBPRX010001007.1:0-10304 GCA_038093195.1 Boletus fagicola | reverse complement strand
GTATGAACGATCAATCGGTTCATGCACCCATGCCAAGTTGCCGCAGCGCTTGTCCGTTGTTCCCAACTCGGGACGGTGTGTCGTCGTTGAGTATTACGGAAATGAAAACCCTCAACCCTCGAGCTGTGGTTCGTTCATGATGATAGGCGCAACAGACCTATCCTTCCGTGCACCATCATAAATCATGTGTACATGAAGCGCTACCCTTCGAGACGTGGATCACTTCTGAATGCTATGAACAAGAACGGACTCAGCTCTGCCGATCGCCGAGACTCTTTCTTTGTGACTGCGCACTGATGCCATCACACACTGTGAGAGCGAGGCATGTCATGCTCTTCTTGTGGCACCTGCAACGTGATCTCTAATCCAAGAGGCACGCTGTTTGTGGAGACAAGGTTTGGTTTGACGATTCTAACTTTGGCTATTCGGCGATGCCACCGTGCCTCCTGATGGTAGGTCTCCGAATGTGGCGGGTTGAAACCCTGATGACACGACACTGCGTCCTTGAACAAGAAACGTTCCGGTATGAATAGCTTCTTGATAATCAGATGTTGATTTACCCTTGTTGTCGACGCTTTCTTGTACTTCATCTCCTGGTGTTTGCTTAGCCCACACTGCCAACAATGAAGACCAATGGTATTGCTCATCAAAGATCAACTCGGCAAGTCATGTAAAGGGACAGAACGATGGCCAGTGCGAATGAACTTACCCATAGCATCACCGGATAACGTTATTTGGAGAACAAGGAGGCTGGCAAGATGATCGCAGAAGTTACTTGTCCGTCGGAACTATTACCAGGGAACATTCATCAGACTCCACGGAGTGCGATGTGCCCTGCATTCGAACAAGATCCAACCCTCTGCGGGGGGTCTTCACCACATGATCAAACATTGCGCATCAAAAAAGATTCCAAAAGGGGCGGAAACACACTGCTGTGATTCATTCATGCGTCGGAAATATGATGCATTTGGAACGCTAGGTTCAGGGGCCTTGAGGGGCGCTAGCAATCAATGAACGCCTGATCAGCTCTCAAGGGATTCTGTGCCTGGTGTCCAGCCATGTCTTGTATTTCCGCCGAATGTACTAGACGCCTAACCGAGTCCGGAAACTCACTTATCAAAACGTAAGAATGGCTTTCTAACCATCAATTGGAGCGACCGTTGCGCAACGTACACGCGACACCGCTGGCGAACGATCTGAGGCGTTAGACGGGAAGTCCCGTTCATTTGTGGTGGGGTGAGCACAGCAGGACCACAAGCCATTGCCTTGCTCAGGCCGAGTTGATGGAGATGTCGGTGGTCTTTACGAGATTCCCGTTACGATAGTAGGGTCTTTCTTTACAGATAATTTTCAGGTGGTAACGACAGGATGAAGCGCGGGAAACCCTCGAATGGACGGGCTGTTTTGTGGCTCCAAGGCTGAGTGCGGTATCTGAATCGCCGAGTCATAGGTATCTTACCGGGTATAAACCAGATGATTAAGTGCGACTGTGCTCTCGCCAGGCTGAATAGATGATGGGAAGGCTGTAAATATTGCAAAGCGAGGAGCAAGGCTAGTCTAAGCAATTTGATGCTACACCGGGGACTTGACTCACCCTATCCCCACCGATGATACCCTTTGGACAATGCCTAGGATGCTGTTCTGAAGTCGGTCTTGTCGATAGGGCATGTCGTGTATGCGAGATCAGCATAGGTCTCCGCGACCGAGACCGACCGTCTACTAGACGGATCGGGAACAGAGTATGCATAAGCTTCATTATTCACACTGTTTCCCGATCCATCTTGTCATACACTGGCGCAGGTTATAGCGATACTGTTCCATCCGGCCCGGAATCAGGGTAGAGGTGAGTAGCGTGAGCCACCACGTTCGCCTGATGGGATACAGATCCGCGATGGAACCCGTAGGCAGACCTGGATCGTTATCGATGTATCCTCGGATGTAGTCCATCCGGACATATCCCGAGAATGTCAATCCGTGCGCTGAGTCTCGTCGGGAATCGATACGAAAAACAGAAAAGCGGCTAAGCCGATCATCTACTACCCTTGGCCCACGCGTGTTTTAAATTGTTTAAACGTGACATTGTTGTGTCACGTCACATGCCTTTATTTAGGCAAACAATGATCACCCTGACTCAGTGAGTGTGTCTTGTCTCTTCACCGCCATTCACGACGGTGGCAGCAGCTTTGTCCGTTGAGTCTCTAAATAATTAGCAAGGTCAGTCGTATTGAGTGGTAGATACCCCCACAAAGATGTCTGAATCCCACTGCAGCCCCGGTGCTCATTCTCACATCCATCTCCTCATGAATACCGCCGCAAGGGGCTCACGTCGCAATAACACTCAGCGACGCCAACCTGTACCCATATCTGGTCCTTCAGCTTTATCTAACCAGCGCAGGCGCAGGTCCAGGTCACCCGATCCTCAGCCAGTCCAACAGCAGGGTCAACTCAACTTGACGCGCAAACCTGACGCTTCTCATGCCGACCAGAATAAACGAAAGAAACCTGGAAACCCATCTCTTCCATCCTCCGGCTCGAGATCTTTCCTCGTAGCTGTCGATGATCCAAACACTGACCGCGGACGCAAGTCCAAGGTAAAATCCCGTCCACACAATCGCCATCTTGCGGAGAACTCTCCTCATGTGACTACGCCTCGTGCACCAGAGGCCCATGCTCCTTCTATCAAGCGGGAGAGATCAAAGTCTCGAGAATCACTCAGGTTGCCATTAAAGGGTACCGCCTCCGATGCTGAGGGATCGGGAAGAGACGCGCAGGGCTTCATCGACCCGCATGCTGACTATAGTGGTCCCCTTGCCGCCGCCGAGTTTGCGAAAACGAAACGGGAGCTAGATGTCTGGAAAAAGGTACGCATATATTCTACTACAATAATTTTCACGCCACTCACTTCGTCTTTAGCTGGCTCAGGAAAACAAGAAAACTCTCAAGAAACAGAACAAGGTAATTTCTAAACCAACTATCTCGCAAATGATGCTAACACTCTTCAGGTTATCGAAGAATTGAAGCAACAGGATAATACATTGAGACAGGTCAGAGATTAACCGTGAAAATGCTTTCTAGTGCTAATCTGATTCGATCCGTTCAGAAGCTGAAAGAGTCCGAATCACAAATATCCAAGTTACAAAGCAAGACAAGGAAGTCAGACGAGGTTTGTTGACTGCCTCATGTTTATTTTCCATCCTGATTAATAAATATTTTATGGTCTGGTCTTAGGCTATTTCGACTGTGGAAAGCAATTCGCAATGTCAGATTTGCATGGAGTTACTCCATCGGCCATATGCGTGCGTTTCGTGCTGCCATCTATCCTTCCTCCGTCTCTGAACAGCAGCAGTCTTTCACCCTGTGGCCACATCCTATGCGTAACGTGCCTTCAAGAGTGGTTCCGCAAGGCCCCTGCCGTCGACGATGAGATGTACGATGACAGCGATCCTGATTACTTGCTGCGGCGACGTAAGACTTGTCCATGCTGTCGTACCAATGTGCGACACCGCCCCATACCTGTCTTCATGATCAAAGCTATCGTGGCTGCGGTCGCTAAAGTGAAAGGTCCCCAGACTGGGGCTTCGCCAAATCGCGAGCTGGCTTCCAACGACTCTGATCCGTGGGATGGCCTCTTTCCCGATGACGACGAAGAAATCGATGATTATGGTGCGACCGATGGTGAGGATGAAGACGAAGATGAAGATATAGATGAAGACGACGACGAAGACTCCAGCTGGTACGACGATGTTTTCAGCTACGGCAGCGGGAGCGAGGGAGAGGCGTACCAGGGGGACTATATATACCCTCAGTGGGAGCCTCCTAGTGTTGTTATCGACGAGGACGACTACCTCTTTGACCAGCTCGACGAGGGCGACCTCAATTGTCTCCGGCGAGGAGTCACGGTCGGGATGCTTCACGAATATGACGTGGAGTATAGGCACAACGAAGGACTTATTGCCCGCGACGAGGCATACAATCGTATCTATCTCGGGTGGAACATTCGCCTTAGTGCTGACGATGAGAATGGGGAGTTATACATGCGGTACATCACAGATGATATGACATCGCGACCGGAGAGATGGAACATCGTTGAAGATGACGAAGGAGACTTCGAGGCTCGTCTGTTGGTTCCCGAGGAGGAGGTCTTTGAGTACCGAGACACCGACTCGGACAACTACATGGAGGTTGACCTGGATTAAACTTTGCTGTGCACGCACTGCTCCTAGGCTGCTCCCACACTTCCTTTGTAGAGATGGGTCGTAGATGTACTTGTACACCGGTGTACTAGTGTAACTTTGATATGTAATTCTTAGCCGTTTTGCGGAACCCATCATCGGAACCTATGGAAAAGATCACATATGAATCGTAGAGCGATCATCGGTTACTAGTCACTGGCCATTGCCCATTGACATAGGTATGAAAATCCGACCTCGATACCGCCAAAGTTATCCAATGGGATCAGCTGCTGGTCTTTCCGATCCGCGGAATAATTCGCCACTGGGACTCTACCTACCATCGTCAATTCATCGATGATCGGGGCCATATATCTCGCAGGGAGGCGCTATTAGCTAGACCGTGTCACTGATGCAGTCGCCACAAATCTTATCATCGCACTGGTAAATGGGTCGTTACACGCCGGTGACAGCACACCTAAGATTTAATATGCATTGACACTGCTCACCAGGCCGGGTAGGGGTTTCTCCAGTCGCCGTCCGATGCGCGCACTCCTGTGGTGCTGGCAACATCAGTTGCGGCCGTCGAGTAACAGGCTTGACGCGATATTTCGAACTAGTGGTCAGTCTCTTTTTTTACCAGAGACACATAACTTGAAGTTATATCAAGTATCCACTGGTCATGTTATCACCTACTAGGGAGAAGCTTGTCCAGAAGACACTTTTCTCGCTTGGCTATCGCGCCGACGCGCCGAGATTCTCCCGTAGGTAGATAAAGACTAAGGAGGATTGACGTTCCTCCGTCATCACCTGTGTCACGAGTCACCATACCGTGAGCCCATCGACTTGAAATAGCCGTGACTTGTCCAATGAACATGCATTGATAGTGTTGCGACGTTCGGCGTTCTCAGTGCCTTCCCTTATCTCCTCGAAACTTGAAACACCGACCCAGATGCCAAGATAATTTAAATGCAAGGCATCAAAAAGTTCAATGACGTTGCGCTAGTACTGCTGCTGCATCGTACTTAGCCTTAACGCCGTGCACCTTGCCAACTTGAGCGATGCGCCGTTTGTCTACACAAGATGCACTTGACTTTCTTCGACCATCATCTTGGGAGCTTGAACCAGAGGAGACAACGTTCGCCAGTCATGGTTGGAGTAACAAAGATATGGATCCCGTTCCTCCCCGCTTCAGAACTTGGACGTGAGTAGTGCGGCCGTTTCTGTGTCAATAACCAATTTTACATGTGACTTGTACCAGGACCTGGAACTATGTGTGTACCTCAGTCCTTTGATACTTCATAACCATCTAATGTTCCTTTAAGATATGTTACTGGGTGTCCGATGCTACAAACCTTGCAGTTTGGGAACTTGCCGGTTCCATGCTGGCGGTTGGCCTGTCTTGGTGCATTCTCTCGTTTTGTTAGCTATTCTGGTGCACTCAAATCCTCCAAGGCGTCAGGCCCTTCCATGCATTGCAGCGGGTTACACTATTATTTCCGTGGTCATGGTACTCAACGGAACTACCGGTGCTCGGCTCCACGTCGCGTTTCCCGTCTTGAACAGGTCATCATTCGGCTTTTGGTTCAGTTACTTCACCGTGTTCAGTCGTGTCATCCTTTCCATGTTCTGGTTTGGGATCCAGGTAAAGAATTTCGTCATTACCATTCTAGCTAGCCTCATTGATGATCTATCAGTCTTACAATGGGTCACAATGCGTATATCAAGTAAGGTTATGACACGTTAAACGCTGCTCATTCGTTGAGGAATTTGCATTCCTTCAAGATGATAAAAGCTATTTGGCCATCGATCGCAAGGATGCCAAACCATCTTCCTCCAAACGCAAGCATCACGAGTTCAGGTAAGGCTGGTAGATGAGCAAATTGCCCACGCATTCACCTTTCCTTAGGCCTCCTATGCTACTTGATCTATTGGTCGATCCAGTTTCCCTTCATGCTCCTCTCTCCACACAAAGTGAGGTTCTTGTTCATCGTCAAGGGCGTAATAGTCCCGATAGCGTGGCTAGCGATGATCATCTGGGCGTTTGTTCGAGTTCCACCCTCTAGTGGGCTTTTCGCCGAGCATGCAGCCATGACCGGGACACAGTTCTCTTGGAGCTGGTTGAGCGCGATGAACAGTGCGCTGGGCATATACTCCAGTTTGTCCGTCAACATCCCTGACTTTACCGTGAGATTCCTATCTTTGATTGTGTATGGTCCAACTCAATATCGTGCCAGCGTTATGCGAAGGATGAGAAAGCGTAATCAACCACATTTTGTGTGGAGATCTGGCATTAACGAAACGTCTGACAGACAATACGTGCAGCCTTTGATTATCCCTGTTGCATTCATACTCTGTAGTTTTGCTGGCATTGCGGTCACGAACGCCGGAATCCAGCTGTATGGGGAGGTGCTCTGGGACCCCCTTCTCCTCATCGATAGATGGGATAACCGCGCCGCTGCCTTTTTTGCTTCTTTCGCGTTTGCTCTCACGACTGTTGGAACGAATATCAGTGCTAATTCGCTCGGCGCTGGAAATGACATGACAGTTTTATTGCCCAAGGTGGGTTCTTGTACCAGCCTGCAAGCTGACCGCCAGTGTGTTGACAAGATCTACAGTATATCAACATCAGACGTGGGCAAATAATTTGCGCTTTTATTGGGGGTTGGGCCTTGTGTCCCTGGGAGATCCTGGCCAAGTGAGTTTATTGCATTGAGGGGATCTCCTGACTGACAGTATCATGGAACAGCGCTGAAGGGTTCTTGAGCTTCATGAACGGATATACCATTTTCTTGGGTCCATTCGCAGGGATCATGATCACAGACGTGTGTATTCCATGCAGGAGTGGCGATAAGGCCTGATCACCGTTCCTACAGTTCTGGCTAGTCCATAGAGGCAAGGTGGATGTTCCTGCGATGTATGACCCGAACGGTCGATATAGGTATACTGGGGGATTCGTCAGTTCCGAATCTTTCCGCCTGTCATTGCATATCTAATGTGCCTACTTAAGAACTGGCGTGCCGTCCTTGCGATACTCGTCACAGTGGTGCCAACGTTTCCGGGTCTTGTCAATTCCATCAACCCAGCCATCACGATTGGATATGCGAACCATCTGTTTGACATTGCGTGGATGTACGGCGTAAGTTTCGAGACGCTTTTAGTCTTTTGTGTCCGTTCGCCTAACTTATTGCTGATACCTTCCTAGTTCGTAGTGTCATGCGTGGTGTACTACGTCACTTCTGTATTATTCCCAGCGCGGGAGACGTTTGTGGAGAAGCTTATCTCGGCAGATGATGCAGGCATGGATTATGACCATGGGAGTCACCCCAAGTCGGACACTTTTAGCGGAAAGGGAGAGGATCTTGAGAAACTGGACGTCAAGGTTGACGTAGAAGGCAAGTAGGTTCGCTCCAAGTGTACTTGCTATTGTATGTAGATTCCTGTGTCCAATGCTAGATACACGTCAAGTGGCGCATTGACATCGAGTACGTTCATAGAATTCCGGGGTTCCGCTATATACTGATGTATATTCCGGGATAGACAGCGTCGTGTAGAGTCTAACTGAAACATTTAATTCGCTGCCAAAAATGCATTACTAGGGGGATCCCCTGAGATGCCCAAGACTCTTCGGATCGCAGCCAGCCAGCGTACGAACGTTTGAACTGCGGTTTGACGTTGGACGGATGGGCGCAGTGACTCGACTCAACTGAGCCTGGCTGCCGACTGGTCTTTGTCATTGTTTACATGCCGAGCAAGCAGTGTCGAGAGAACTGACCAACCGTCATTCCTCTTTCTTTCGTATACGCTTGCAGCTGGCCTTTTCTCCAATCACTTGCCAGAATCAGCGACAGCAAGCCTCCATCGTCAACCTCGCCTTCACCGTATCTGGGACGAATATCGGCCTTTCCAGAACCCGCGCTCACATCGATCCTCTATCGTTTCAGTCCTCAAATCTAGCAGGACGTCGTTGACTAATCACGCATGCAAGAGGCTGAGGAGCAAGGTCAGCAGAGTTGTGTCATCCTGGCGATGCTGGAGCGCTCATGATACTCAAAGATACTTGTCGAATATGCAGCGCACCGGGGGAGCCTGGTCAACCACTCTTTCATCCTTGTAAATGCTCTGGTACCATCCGGTACATTCATCAAGACTGGTCAGCCCAACCCCGTCCACTGCTCTTTTGCACCCATCTCATGTCTTCCACAGTTTGACGACATGGCTGTCGCACAGCAAGAAGAAAACTTGCGATGTCTGCAAGCACCCCTACACCTTCACGAAAGGTGGGTTCGGCTCACTAACGTCCACCATCTGGGTATCTGACCTTGACAACCAGTTTATGCCTCTGACATGCCCGCTTCACTACCTCCCCTGTTGCTCATCCGCCGGCTTGCACAGCAAGCATTCTTTGTGTCTCTTTTCGGAATACGAGCCGTTCTGATTGCAACTGTTTGGCTGGGATTACTCCCTTGGATCACTATCTGGACATGGAGAGTTTATTTTACAATGGGGGAGTCAACGTATGTCTGCTTTATGCGTGTCCCTGATGCAAGGTACTGAAAATTGCCCAGCGCATGGTGGATTAGTGGTCGTGAGCGGCCCGAAGATGTCCGTCCAATCGGAATCGTCCAAACATTGACAACCAGCAATGACACCATCTCTTCGCTCAAGAATGCAACACTTTTGCATCGCTTCGCGTCCCGTGCATTCTGGCAGAACTTGTCGTCCGACATATTTGCAGGCCAAATTATTGCATCTTTAATCGTGCTGATCTTTGTGGCTATTTTTCTCCTTCGTGAGTGGATATCGCAGAATGCACGTCCCGGGGTCTTCGAAGAAGATGAAATCGCTGGTGTTCCACCCCAAGACCCCCCTGTCCCTAACCCACCACCAGCAAACCAGCAGCCTGTACAAGACGTGAACGCTCACTTACTTGCTCGTCCAAGACAAGGTCCGTTGGACGTGGATGTCGAGGCACGTCGTCAGGCGAGGCTTTGGCGTCCGCACCGTCCTATCCCGCCAAATCCTCGCTTTGAAGCCCTTCAGCGACAGTTTGACGATATCGAACGTCTAGAACTTCCGCGCGATCCCATCCTTCGACCTCAGAATGTCCGCGTCGAACCTCTTTTGGTACCGCCATTGCCAGTGGTTCCACAGCAGGAAAAACTTGACACCCTACCAGTTGACACTGGTAAAGGAAAGGAAAAAGAAGCTGTTACCGCAGACTCTGTCCCAACTGCAATGGATGTCCCGAGGCGCATGCGCATGCGATTCGATAATGGTGATGGTGATGAGATTACTGAACCCCTCGCCGAAGCTGATCCCTCCTCATTCGCCACTTCGAGTTTTGCCTCGTCATCGTCACTTTCGGAGCCCGCTTTAGATCATTCTACCGCTATGGAACCCACTCCATTCGAGTTTACGTTTAGGGCGCCAGCGAACCAGGACGCAGAAGTAGACATCCGAGAGCCCGTTCCTGAGATGCCAGCGCGATCCCTGGTAGCATTGCAGACGGCAATGATGACAGGTACACCGGTTCCAGAGGAAGAAGAAATGCCGCGGCGTAGATCCATCGTGTTTTCCCCCGACCTATCCCCTCGATCTCTATCTCCACGGGCCGCGACGCCAGGTGTTGAAGATGAAAACGATCTCAAGCCATTACACGACTCATTATCTTCGGCCTCTTGGGACCTCAGTTCCAGTCACTTTCCAATGTCGAACAGCTCTCTCGTCGCCGAAGATAGTCTGGGTTCTAGTAGTTTTCAGCGTGCAACGTCATCAGAGCAACTTACGACGCAAAGTAGCTTCACTTACCCATCGGAAGCGTCAGGAACGGATTCGGCAAGTATGCCTGTCGAGAATATTGATAGAAAGAAGAGGACGAGGGATGAGATGGAGGAGTTTGGGTTCTATTTCCGCGATCCTCAGTCTGCGACGCCCAATCCCGTCGACGCTGACAATGATCGCACAAATGCACTTCATGAAGTGGAACATAGGATCGAGCATGCTCACATTGCAGATGACGAGGAACGACCACTACTGGAGGCGGGCTTTGATGAGGAAGATGAGTCGGAGGACGACGAAGCACCAGAGCGTATATTCTGGGACGCGGATGCAGACCGCGAGGATGATGAGGAT
>JBBPRX010001006.1:0-10314 GCA_038093195.1 Boletus fagicola | reverse complement strand
TGTTTATGCTTTGGACAAGCCTGGGATGCCTTATTTATTTTGTCAACTCCGTCGTATGGAACGACAATGTGATCAACTGGGCACCCGTGTGGTGTGACATATGCAAGGCCACCAGCTTTGTCTCTCGACGATTCTGATGAATTGCTGTTCAGGCACTCGTTATTTCATCGGAGCCAGTGTTGGAATCCCTGCATCGTCGTTCTGCATCATCCGTCGTCTTTACTACATGACGAAGTTGCAGACGATCTCTGTCGCGAAGGAAAAGGTGAATCTCTTACCTAACGGCATGCAAGGAAAGCTGTCTGAGCTTCCGAGCAGAGGAGACGCGAAATCATGGTTGATGTATCTATTGGAATTGGACTTCCATGCGTTGTAATGGCGTTGGGTGCGCATGTTTGCTCTAATTGACGACTTAGCAAGTCAGTCTCAATTGACCAACAGAATATGTCGTACAAGCCCGACGCTTCACCATCATTGAACAGATTGGATGCTATCCCGCCGTCGCCAACACACTTGCCGCGTACTTCCTGATCAACACGTGGCCGCTCCTCATCGGTTTGATCAGCCTTGTTTATGCGGGTTAGTAATCGCGGGTCTTCGTCTGATTTTCAGGATCTGATAGGTATAATCTACCAGTACTCACCTTTCGCAGAGCTTTTCTACAAAAAGAGCGATTGAAAAAAATGCTGGCCTCAGGCTTTTCCATCAGTGCTGGACACTATTGGCGCCTCATGGCGTTGTGTAGCACGGAAATCATCTTCACTGTTCCAGTAAACCTCTACACCATCATCATGAACACAATTTCTACTCAGCCCGGTCCATACGTTTCATGGGCCTGGATGCACGCAGACGTCTCTCAAATTGACCAGTACCCAAATGTCGTCTGGCAAAGCGTACCTGATGTAGCTTTTTCACTGGAAATGTCAAGATGGTTATACATTCTTTGTGCATTCGTTATTTTTGCGTTCTTTGGTTGGGCGCAGGAGACGAGAGGTTTTTACCGCCAGGTGTTTTGGTCTGTCTGTCGTCGTCTCGGGTATTTGAAGCCATCCAGTCCATCACTACCCACGTGAGTTCGTTGGTGATCAGAAATACCCTCGCTCACATGGAATTATCCTTGTTTAGCAAGGTCACAGTGTCGAAGCGGTTCACATACGCAGGGAAGCCGACATTCGCTGTTCATGATATGGATCAACAGATAAGATCAAAGCACCTTTCCATGCCCGTCCAAGCACGGGTGAGACACCACTCTTTTCGATCTTCACTCTCATTCGAGGCACCTCCACGTCCGGAATCCCTCTCGTCCAGCTTGCGACTTAGCGTGGACGAAGGATCGACTGAAAATTCATCGGAGTTCCTTGCTTTGAGTGATCTTGCACTTCACACACACATCTCTTGGACGAGCATGCCCGCGGCACCAGATCCTGCACTCGCCAAGGATCCATGCTCACGGACTTCGAACCAAGACGTCGGTCAGCTAGTCTGACCTCCTGTCTCGCAGACCAGCATTGCCACTCTCTATTTTTTTTTATTGCATTGTTGTGGGCAGTTTATTTCATCTGTTTCACTTACTATATCTCGAGAAATTTACACGCTGCTTATTCATGTCCCCGTGTAGCATTATCGCGCCATGTGACCTTTCTTTCCCTCGTACGTGTCTTTATCCTGTATCCATCTAAAGCTGTACCTTATCTCGAGAAATTTACAAGCTGTGCGGCGCAAAACATGATGCATGACGTGGCGGAGCCCGTCAGGTGCCTCCACCCAATGTAAATATAACTTGGGATTCGTCGCTCCTTCCATTTCGGGTTCAGACCTAGTGGTGCTTATGTATCTTTCATGCCACACCACAAGCAATAATTCATCAAGTAGGCCCCCTGCAAATATCCTCATGGTCATAGGCCACTTTAAGTAGTTCGGCCCGCCGGGGAAGGCTCGAGAATAAATTTAATCGGTGGTACGACGAATGTGAGTACTGTGGTTGAGCCTGAAGGAGCAGGAAGTCATATTGAAGGCCGTGATGATCAGCGCTCGTGTGCTCCGCGACCCCTTGACCAACCCGCGCATAATGCTGCACAGGCATATACTTTGCACCCAAAACACAAGGCATATCTTATGATCATCATCATTGGAAAACATGTACATAACAACGGTGTCGGAACGGACCATGTACCGTGGTGGGATCAAGCCATGGAAGGGAATGCGTCGGTGCTGCCTTCTTCGTGAGAATGAATGCTCCTAGGTAACGCTGCATAGTATGATAGTTGATCAGAACTGAATCTCTATTGACAGGACCCGATAGTGTGATACCGTTGGTTTTACTCCGAGCCGCAAGCTGGTAAATCCGCGTAAAATGGGGCGATCTCCGGATTGTTCTGCCAACAACACTATCAACTTGAAGAAGCTCATGAATAAATCCAATCGGCGGTTGTAATACCAATGCAAGTACCGCGGGCGTAGTACTGGAACAGGCAATCAGATCGAAGGCCATCGTAACAAGCACCTCAAACATATTCTCGTCTGTTCCGAGGCCCTCCCGGCTGTCCGTAATGCTGTACGGACTCACAAGGGCTGTTCGAAAGCCGTAGGTGTTCCTGTGAGGCAGCTGATGATGTGGCAAAGTGAGCTTCCTTCCATCTATAAATGATAACTGCATCATATATGTATGTTGGTGACCTTGTACTCTAGATAAGGATAACTGGGCGAAATCCACCTTCTGCCGCATATAACTAGCTGAGATTGTGTTCTCAAGGGGGCGGCCTCTCGTAGGTTCCCTTTCTACATCACACCAACACTCCATGTCAGAGATCCCCCCCAACTCACTCTTCTCCGCGCTTGCCTTTATAGGTTTCATCCTAGCAGGTCTTCCACTTCCCTGGCACATGCAGTGTAAGTCGTTCCTATCGAGGTAATCATTCATTGAATCAATTCGATGAAGCTTGGAACACGGGGACCTGCATGTACATGCTTTGGACAAGCCTGGGGTGTCTTGTTTTGTTTGTCAACTCCGTCGTATGGAACGATAATGTGATCAACTGGGCACCCGTGTGGTGTGACATATGTAAGACCACTGCCTGCTTGATCTCGTGACGTTTCTGACGAGTTGTTGTTCAGGCACTCGTTATCTCATCGGAGCTGGTGTTGGAATTCCTGCATCATCGCTTTGTATCATCCGTCGTCTGTACTATATCACGAAGTTGCAGAGGGTCTCCGTCGGGAGGAAAGAGGTGAATCTGTTACTTTTGGGCATGTGAACAACGTTGCCTGACCCTCCGATTAGAGGAGGCGCGAAATCATAGTTGATGTGTCGATTGGAATCGGGCTTCCGTGCGTTGTAGTGGGGTTGGGTGCGCATTTTCCCTCCAACTGACGGTTTAACAAGTCAGTCTCAATTGACCAACAGAATATGTCGTACAGATCCAGCGCTTCTCCATCTTTGAACAGATTGGATGTTACCCCGCCGACGCCAACACACTTGCTACGTACTTGCTGATCAACATGTGGCCGCTCCTCATCGGTTTGATCAACCTCGTCTATGCAGGTTAATAATCGCAGGTTTTCGTCTGATTTCCACAATCTGACATGTGTATGTATTTTACCAGTGCTCACCTTTCACAGAGCTTTTCAACAAAAAAGGCGACTGAAAGAAATCCTTAACTCGGGCTTTTCCATCGGTCATAGGCGCTATTGGTGCCTCATGGCACTGTGTAGCTCGGAAATTATTCTCACTGTTCCTCTGAGCATCTACTTCATCATCATAAATGCGGTTTCTGGGTCCTATCCATACGTATCATGGGCCTGGGTACACTCAGACATCTCTCAAATTGGCCAATACCCAACCGTCGTTTGGCAAAGTTCACCTCATGCGGCCCTTTCACTGGAAATGTCAAGATGGATGTATATCCTTTTTGCATTCCTTATTTTTGGGTTCTTTTTTGGATTGGCTCAGGAGGCGAGAGGATTTTATCACCAAGCGTTTTTGTCTCTCTGTCGTCGTCTCGGGTATCCGAAGCCCACGTGAGCTTGAGTTCGTTAGCGATCAGAAGTCCCCGTGCTGACATGGAATTATCCTTGTTCTAGCACTCGATCAAAGCGATTCACATACGCAGGCACGCCGAAACTCCCTGTCCATGATGTGGACCAACAGATGAGAACGAAGCACCCCTCCATACCCGCTCAAGCCAGGGTGAGACACCACCCCTTGCGAACTTCACTCTCGGCGTTCGAGGCACCGTCACGCTCGGAATCCCTCCGACCCGGCTTTCAGCTTAGCGTGGACGAAGAGTTGACTGAAAATACACCGAGGCTCTCTTCTTTGGATCTTGCACGTCACACGCATATCTCTTGCGCGAACATGCCTGCTGCACCAGAGCCTGCACTCGTCATGGATCGGTGTTCACGGATCTCGAACCTGGACGTCGATCCGCTAGCCTGACTTTCTGTCTCATGGACCAACTTTACCTCTTTTTGTCCTTTTTGTCCTTTTTGTCCTTTTTTCCTGCGCTGTCTTGTGCGATTTTTTCCGTTGCTTTCACTTATTATGTAATGTCCCTGTATAGCATTATCGTGCTATGTATTTTTTTCTTTCTCTCGTACGCGTCGACATTGCATTCATCTCGTGTCCGTCTAGCTGTGCTAACCTGATGTGTTTCGACACTAGAGAACGGCTCGTACAGCTCCTATGGAGCTAATTCGATCAAGTGACTTTCGTCATTGCTTTCCGAGGGTGATGCGCCGAGCGGTCTGATTGCAACTTGAACCTACACTGCCCGGCCGTTCAGTTGACGACGAGGGAGATCCCTTCTTGTTCAATAGCTCCTGGGACATGATGAACACTTAATGGACGGCCTGTGATGACCTTGTCTCAGTCCGTCTGAGCAATGGGATCAGTCCAGTTGAATGGGGAATGGACGTTCTTGTGCCAGTGCAAAGTCATGGGCCTCCGTCATTGCCACACACAGCCGGTGACCAGCCTAGTGCTGTGTCGTATTGTTGGGCATGTAGGGAGTGTAGAGAGGGAATCTACAGGGTGCGTGGTATGGTATGAAGAGTGAGGGTGGGGGATGGGCAAGCGCACAGAGTGCCCTGCATATCGTATTCACCATGTGTGAGTCGCTCTTTGATGAACCCTCCGTCGTCTTGATTCCCGTGGCAATGCGGCGTCCAGCCTATTCTCAGGCTGGATTGTTCGTCCCAGGCCCGGGATCGCCGCATACAGCCACCTTCCCTTTCTCTCGCGCTCATTTCACAAGCTGACCTAGTGCTGCGTGGCCAGACCGTGGATTTCCTGGTCTTCAGCTCTTTTTCAGCCACCTATAACTGGCCGAGATTGTGTTGTCAAAGGGACACCCTCTCGTAGGTTTCATTCCTCCGCGTACATGCCAGGGATCCCCCCAAACTCACTCTTCTCCGTGTTTGCCTTTATTGGTTTCCTCCTAGCGGGTCTTCCACTGCCCTGGCATATACAGTGTAAGTCCCTCACATCAAAGTCAGATCTTGGTCATCATTCGTTAATTCGATTCGATGCAGCATGGAATACAGGGGCCTGCATGTTAATGCTTTGGACAAGCCTGGGGTGCCTTATTTTTTTTGTCAACTCCGTCGTATGGAACGATAATGTGATCAACTGGGCACCCGTGTGGTGCGACATATGTAAGACCACCTGTTCTGCCTCACGACGATTCTGACTAGCTGTTCAGGCGCTCGTTACCTCATTGGAGCTGGTGTTGGAATTCCTGCATCGTCGCAGTGCATCATCCGTCGTCTTTACCATATCACAAAGCTGCATACAGTCTCCGTTGGGAGGAAAGAAGTGAACCTATTTCCTTGTGGTATGCGAACAATGTTGCCTGACTTTCCGAGTAGAGGAGGCGCGAAATCATGGTTGATGTATCAATTGGAATTGGGTTTCCATGTGTTGTGATAACGTTGGGTACACATGTTTCCTCTAACTGACGACCTAGCAAGTCGATCTCATTTGACTGACAGAATATGTCGTACAAACCCAACGCTTCACCATCATTGAACAAGTTGGATGCTACTACGCCGTCATCAATACACTTCCTACATACTTCCTGGTCGTAATGTGGCCACTCGCCATCGGTTTGATTTCCCTCGTCTATGCAGGTTAGTCATTGGGGGTGTTTGTCTGATTTTCATGATCTCATACGTGTAATCTACCAGTGCTCACCTTTCGCAGAGCTTTTCAACAAAAACGGCGATTGAAGGAAGTCCTGAACTCAGGTTTTTCCATCGGCCATAGGCGTTATTGGTGCCTCATGGCACTGTGTAGCGCGGAAATCATTTTCACTGTTCCGCTGAGCCTCTATGCCATCATCATGGACGCGGTTGGTGAGCCGCTCTATCCATACGTATCATGGGCGTGGGTACATACAGACATCTCTCAAATTGGCCAATATCCAAGCACCATCTGGCAAAGAATACCTTACATGGCTATTATAATGGAAACAGAAAGATGGTTATATGTTCTTTGTGCATTCATTATTTTTGCGTTCTTTGGTTGGGCTCAGGAAGCAAGAGAATTTTACCGCCAGACGTTTTGGTCTCTCTGTCGTCGTCTCGGGTATTCGAAGCCTATGTGCGTTCATTAGCGATCAGAAATCCCCTCGCTGACATGTAATTATCCTTGTTTTAGCACAGCGTCGAAGCAGTTCACATATGCCAGCAGGCTGACACTCGCTGTTCATGATGTGGATCAACAGATGAAATCGAGGCACCTTTCGATGCCCGTCCAAGCACGGGTGAGACACCACTCTTTTCGATCTTCACTCTCATTCGAGGCACCTCCACGCTCGGAATCTCTCTCGCCCAGCTTGCGACTTAGCGTGGACGAAGGATCGACTGAAAATTCATCGAAGCACCCTGCTTTGGGTGACCTTTGTACACGCCACAAGTATATCTCTTGCATGAGCATGCCTGCCACACCAGAGCCTGCACTTGCCATGGATCGGTACTCACGGACTTCAAACCAGGACGTCGGTCAGCTAGTCTAACTTCCTGTCTCACAGACCACTTTTGCCGCTTCACTTTTTATTGCGTTGTCGTGGGCAATTTATTTCACTTATTTATGTCCCTGTGGGGCACTGTCGTGCCATGTTTCTCTCGTACCCGTCAATATCGTATTTAAACCAAACATGATGTGGCGGAGCCCGTCAGGCGCCTTCTACCCCATGTAAATATAACTTGGGATTTCGTCGCTCCTTCCATTTCGAGTGAAACCCGACGGAAATGAACTTGGCAGAATAGCTAGGGTGATTGGGACGAAAAAAAGACATGCTCCCCGAGTATTAGACCCATAGTGGTGCTTACAGTATGTATCCTGTATTCCACATGAGAAGCAATAATTCATCAGGCAGGCCCTTGCAAATATCCTCATGATCATACTAGAGATCGATCATAGGCTCAAGACTCTCCTCCGAGAGGTAGGCTGAACTGGATCTGCGTCTGACAAAGATCAAATCCGTGCCGCAGTCGTTTTCTTTGCGAGCTTGAATGACTGGACGAAAATTGCCTCCGTGAGTGAGGTCAGTGCTCCCATGATCAATGATGAAATGGCTGGTTCGAACACGGTTGATCGATCTAATCGGCAGCCTGTCATGCTCAAGTCTCAATGTTCAACGTTCAACGACTGTTTATGTAGGATCTGTCTCGACTCTCGACCCGGGGACCGTTATCCAGCACAGACCCTGTCTGGCTTCCAAGATTTCTTTTCTGTCTTGGATGCTGGCGTATCAATGTATTCTAAGCTTGGCTCGTCTTCGCCAGCGTTCTTCCCGAAACAGCTTCTGCGATCCCACCGCATCAATAGTAAATAGTAAATACCCACTGGCAGAGTCCCGTTAATCTTTTCGTCGGAAATCAACCGCCCGAGAGCGTCATAGTCATCGATCTAGGGTTTGCTAGCGTGCTCAGCTATTACCCTGACAACCGGTAACGGGGCTCAAATTCAAACCTCGTCTCTGGTCATTTCTGCAAGCAAGAGAGGCTACGCAAACGCGTAAGATTTGACTCTTCCTCAGCAGCCTCAACCTTTAGTCGTACTTCGCCATTACACAACTATTGGAGCCCCCCTAAACCTTTCTTTAAATCTTTTCCATCCAACGAAACTATCCTTTAGACGAAAGCTACATCGAATTCTCGAGCCACGGGAACGACTAATAATACGGAATCCATCAGCTAATGTTACGGCTACGCAAGTCCTCATAAAAGACGGGGAAGAAGAGGAAAATAGCTTTGGTCACAAAGATACATGGTCAATTAGAGGCAGCCCTCTTCAAAAATACAACCTGCCACGGGCTCGCGCTTTACGTCCAAATTCGGCTTGATTGTGGCCACGGAGGATTGGAAAGCACTCACACCGAAGAAATCGGTGTCTGCAAGAGGTACGGCAGCGACAGGGACAGGTGAGGTGGAGGCTAAAAGCATCTATCAAAATGTTTACTTCAAAGAATGGCTGGACTCTGACTCACCCACAGCAACTAAGGCAACTATGACGTAGAAGACGGTGAACTTTGCGTTCAATGCGTTGTGCATATCGATTTTAGGATGCGTTTATTCTGCAGTGCCCGAGGAAGTGAGACGTTGATTTAGCAAGTCTGATTGGAATGTAGAGTGCAGAATAATAAGAGTGGCACGAGTAGCTTGGCTGAATCACAACCAGGATGCTCCAATGTGTCTTTATACTCACCAGAATGCACTAGGTTGGTGCCGTCCGTACGTGGTCAGCAGAAAAGCCAACAGCCAATTTTGGTACTTCAGACCAAGTTCAAGTTTGGACGTTAGCTAGTGTTCACCTTTACATCACCTCACTACCCCAGATTGAATCATGACGGTGTAAGTTAGCACCAATTACCCATTGACTGACTTACATATTTAGGTGTCCCTTTGTCACAATGACGAAAGATATGAAGCAATCTTTACTTTGTGTTGGGACATGGCGGATTACGTGAACGAGAAGGGCTGAGGGCGGGGACACTGGCACCGGAAATGCCGTGGGCAGAATCGTCATTCCACTTGGAGGGCTGTTCGAAAGCCATATATTTTCCTGCGCAGCAGCTGATCGTGTGGGAAAGCGAGGCTTCCTTTCATCAATAAGTGATGACTACATATATGTCAGTGACCTTGTATTGTGGATAAGAACAATATAAGATAACTGGGTGAAATCTACCTTCTGCCGCATATGACCAGCTCAGATTGTGTTCACAAAGGGGCATCCTCTCGTAGGTTTCCTTTCTCCACGTACACCAACACTCCACACGTACCAGGGATCTCCCCTAGGCCCTAACTCACTTTCCTCCGCGGTTGCTTTTATAGGCATTCTCCTAGCTGCTGCCGGACCCAGCAGGTTTTCCACTTCCCTGGTATATGCAGTGTAAATCATTCTTCTTGAAGTCATCATTCGTTGCTTCGATTCAATGAAGCTTGGAACACGGGGACCTGAATGTACATGCTTTGGACAAGCCTGGGGTGCCTTATTTTGTTTGTCAATTTCATCGTATGAAACGATAATGTGATAAATTGGGCACCCGTGTGGTGTGACATATGTAAGACCACTTGCTTTGTCTCACGACGGTTCTGGCCAGTTGTTGCTCAGGCGTTCGTTATCTCGTCGGATCTAGTATTGGAATTCCAGCATCATCGTTCTGCATCATCCGTCGTCGTACTATATCACGAAGTTGCAGACGGTCTCCATCGGGAGGAAAGAGGTGAGTCCGTTACCTTACGATATGCGAACAATGTTGCCTGACCCTCCGAGTAGAGGAGATGCGAAATCAAGGTTGATGTATCGATTGGAATTGGGTTTCCATGCGTTGTAATGGCGTTGGGTACACATGTTTCCTCTAACTGGCGATTTAGCAAGTCAATCTCAATTGACCAACAAAATACGTCGTACAAGTCCTACGCTTCGTCGTCGTTGAACAGATTGGCTACCCCACCTACGCCAACACACTAAGTTGCTGCGTACTTGCTGATCAACATGTGGCTGTTGAGCCCGGTGCCGGCCCGGATCAGGAAATCTTCAACTTACTTATGTAAGGTTGCTTAACTAACACTTATTTTTGGGTTCTTTGGATGGGCTCAGGAGGTGAGAGGCTTTTATCGCCAGGCGTTTTGGTCTCTCTGTCGTCGTCCTGGGTATTCGAAGCCCACGTGAGTTCGTTCGCGATTAGCAGAGCCCTCGCTGACATGGAATTATTCTTGTTTCTAGCACGATATCGAAGCGATTCACATACGCAGGCAATCTGAGACTCCCTGTTCATGATGTGGACCAACAGGTGAGAATGAAGCACCCCG
>JBBPRX010001005.1:0-10315 GCA_038093195.1 Boletus fagicola | reverse complement strand
GAACGCAATAGTAAGAATGATATGATGGTATGAAGAGAATATCGTCTGAGCGAATGCAACCCTCTGTAAAACTACCTCCCCTCGACACTATACATCGGCATCAGAAGGTTCCGATGATGGCTCAGCAGTGATAGAAAATGATCTGAGTGCCAATCTTCCCTCGTACTTCGATCCTCCAAGGTAATATGTGCTGCGAAAAGTAGTCGTGATGTCCTCTACTGTCATCTCTCTTGCCTCGCGATCCGAGATGGCCTGAATGATTTGGTAAAAGGCGACTTGCAGCTTGCGGGGAAGGTCGAGATTGAGATGTTGTTTGACAAGGTAGGCAATACCTCCTTTTCCAGACTGCGAATTAACACGGATGACAGCCTCATAGTTGCATCCGAGATCGGCAGGATCGAGTGGCAAGTAAGGCATGTCCCATATTTGTGCCTCGCCATTCGCAAGGTTTTGAGCATGGCGTCGTGCCTGTTCCTCGAAACCTTTCTTGATCGCATCTTGGTGTGAACCAGAGAATGCAGTGAAAACCAACTCGCCAGCATAGGGGTGTCGGGGGTGGACTGGAAGATCATTGCATTGCGTGACGATATCGATAATGCTCTGGATATCACTGAAATCCAGGTGAGGGTGGATGCCTTGAGTATAGAGATTCAGCGCAAGGTTGACAATGTCAACGTTTCCTGTCCGTTCGCCGTTGCCGAACAAGCAACCTTCTATTCGATCGGCACCTGCAAGAACGGCAAGCTCGGCAGCTGCGATACCGGTCCCCCGATCGTTATGGGGGTGCAGACTGACGATTATTCTTTCGCGTTCTGAGATATGAGTGCAGAAATATTCAATCTATGTAGGGTGTCAAAGCAGTTTAGAGTGAAAGGTACAGCGGGAGACTTACCTGGTCTGCGTAGTGGTTGGGTGGCCCCACCTCCACAGTTGCGGGTAAATTGAAGATTATTCGCTGATCGCCTGTGCCGGCTTTTCCCCAAGCAGTTTTGACTGCCTCGCAGATGGCTACCGAGAACTCGACTTCGGTCTGGGAGAACGTTTCCGGGCTGTATTCGTACCGGAACGTTGTACCATGAGAGGCCGCATACTGATTGGTTAATTCGCGAACTAGATTAGTATGGTGTGCTGCAAGACCGATCGTTTGTTCTTTCGAGTTCTTGAAAACGACATTGCGGAACATGGCAGAAGTTGCATTATACATGTGGATGATAACATGCTTCGCGCCTTCTACAGCGCCGAACGTTCGCCTTATGAGATCTTCGCGAGCTGGTGTCAAGACCTAGCACAACATGTATTAATACAAGCTATTGGACAGGCGATGTTTGCAGACCTGAATCCACACGTCGTCCGGAATCTCATTGTGCTCGATGAGGTATCGAACGAAGGCAAAATCGGTGTCACTGGCAGCTGGATACGCAACTTCTATCTCCTTGAAACCGCACTTTACCAGCAGTCTGAAGAAGGTGAGTTTTTGATCCCCGGTCATAGGGTTCGCAAGGGCTTGGTTTCCATCGCGGAGATCGGTGGAGAGCCAGATGGGAGCCTTGACGAATGTTTTTGTTGGCCATGTACGGCCGACCAGTTGTAGAGGCGTGTACGGCTTGTACTTTTGAGAAGGATCGATGCTGAGAGGAAACCTTTAGAGAGTCCATGCAAGTGGATTGCCGCGACTCACAGCATGCAACCCATGGCTGGTGCTTTTTGGCAAATGTGAGTACGATGGTGGAAACAAGAAACCAGAAAATTTTGATAGAAGGGATCAAAGAGTGCTAGTAACTGATCGAGTCATGGAGAGTAGACATTTCAAGTAATTCGGATCACGACAACCCTTCTCACAGACCAGATCAATCGACGCCGCAGACTCCTAGTACCACACCAACGATTAGGCGTCAGAATGTCGTTGACACTGTCAACCAAGGCATCTCCATTTCCCTATGCTACCCTGGCGATTGCGACATACACTCAAAAGGCCGAGATTAACTTCGATGAGACGGCGACAGGAGTTTCACTTGATCTAGATGGTGATCAATATGCCACTGAAGAAGACATAGTCACGATCCTGGCCAAGATCGCAGGTATAGATGGGGAGAACGCAAAGGTTGACTGATATCTTTCTAATACCTCTTGAGGCTGATCGTGTCGCCAGGTGTCAATGTACTTTGCATTAGCAAAAATGCTGCCCACAATAACGGCGGTGCCCGATATCCTCAGTGCTCTTGACTCATTGGATGATCACCTCGCATATCGTACATTCCTCGTTAGTCACAAAATCACGGCAGCAGATTGGATGCTCTGGGGAACCATCAGAGGTACGTGACACCCTACGTGTCGTTGTGAGTGTTCTAGTTCCTCTCTGTTAGCATCTATCAAAATATTGGGTCTGCTCAAAAATGGTCAACACGTTCATGCCCTTCGGTGGTTTTCACACTTGGAAAGCCTTGAATCCACGCAAGCCGCTCTGGCTAGTATCGTAGCGGCCAAGTCAAACAAGGCGAGGAATACAAAAACCGCTGCAAGCTTTGCCTTGGGCCTCCAGAATGCCAAGGAAGGCGAGGTCGTGACGCGCTTCCCTCCCGAGCCCAGCGGGTACTTGCACATTGGCCACGCTAAGGCTGCGATATTAAACCAGTACTTTGCACAAATGTATAAGGGAAAAATGATCATCCGATTCGATGACACGAATCCGACCAAGGAGAGGGTGCGTGTTTACACTTGACCAGATTGTCCGCAGCTTATTTCTGGATCAGACCGAGTTCGAGCAGACTATCCTAGAGGATTTAAAGTTGATGGGTATCAAAGGAGACACTATAAGCCACACGTCGGACTATTTTGATCAGATCTACGACCTTGCGATCAAAATGATTGAAGCTGGCAAGGCATATACTGACAACACGGAACAAGCTCAAGTACGAACCCTGCGCAGTGTCTTTCGTTATTGCTGACATTCGGGGCAGATGCGTGAGGAACGGGGGAAGGGAATCGCTTCGGCACATCGCGATGACTCAGTTGAGGACAATTTGAACCATTTTGCGGAAATGAAATCTGGCACGCCGGAGGGTCGCAGGTGGTGTCTCCGTGCAAAAATCAGCGTGGATGATCAGAATAAAACCCTTCGTGATCCAGTCATCTACCGGTGCAATGTCGTCCCTCACCATCGTACATGGTGAGTTGGTTCGTGCATTCCTGTCGCCCGTGTATGTGTTCAGTCGTGTCTAATAGCGATAAGTGGACGATCTACCCCACTTATGATTTTGCATGTCCCATCGTCGATTCACTCGAGGGCGTCACTCATGCACTGAGGACTATGGAGTATCGCGAGAGAAACGCTCAATATTACTGGATGATCGAGGCATTAGGTCTGCGCTCGGTCTCTATCTGGGACTTCAGGTCCGGCAATTTCTTCTGTATCCCGTCCGTCAATCTAACTATAGTTTCAAGCCGGTTGAGCTTCATCTATACCCTATTGTCCAAACGAAAATTGCACTGGTTCGTTGATAACAAAATCGTGAAAGGGTGGGATGACCCACGGTTTCCCACTGTTCGAGGTTAGAGTGACAGAACCCATGCGTTGCTCAGACTCACTTTCAAAACAGGGATTCGTCGCCGTGGCATGACGGTAGAAGCACTGAAGCAATTTATGCTTTCCCAGGGACCCTCACAGACCCTCGTTTCTCTTGAATG
Source organism: Boletus fagicola (assembly GCA_038093195.1). Taxonomy (NCBI): domain Eukaryota; kingdom Fungi; phylum Basidiomycota; class Agaricomycetes; order Boletales; family Boletaceae; genus Boletus; species Boletus fagicola. Next base: position 6,631 of record JBBPRX010001005.1, on the reverse strand, counting down.
GGATTCTATCTGGGCTCTCAACAAGAAGATAATAGATCCAGTTGCTCCCCGGTTCTGGACGATTCTCAAGGAGAAATGGTACGCTACCACACACGTGTGTACAAGAGTTTTCGTAAATTTACATCGGGCTTTCCCAGCGTACCCGTAACAATCGGCGGCGGCCCTGCCGGAGCTGAGGTTAGGACACTACCTCTCCACAAGAAGAATCCAGAGGTCGGCGAGAAGCAAACAGTCTACTCGTCCACGATCTTGCTTGAGCAGGAGGATGCTGCTTCGTTCGAAGATCAAGAGGAGGCAAGCCCATCCTGAATTATGAGTTGATTTTAGATAACATGCTCCGTCAGATCACCTTAATGGATTGGGGTAACGCCTTCGTGCGTTCGAAAGTGGTGGGACAAGACGGTGAGGTGACCTCTCTCGTTATGGAGCTGAACCTCGGTGGCGACTTCCGCAAAACAAAAAAGAAAATAACCTGGCTCGCCCAACCCACGGACGCCCACCCAGTAATCGAGGTCACCCTTCTGGATTATGACTACCTGATCACAAAAAAGAAGCTTGAGGATGAAGATGACGTAAAAGACTTCGTCCCACCAGTAACCGAGTTTCGCGAAGAGGCACTGGCGGATACAAACGTGAAAACGCTCAAAGCGTGTGATATCATCCAATTTGAGAGAAAAGGATATTATATCTTCGACGGACGCACAGGAGACGGAAAACTTGAATTTATCAAGATCCCAGATGGACGTGCAGCCGGTTTAGCGAGCAAGGCAGGCAAGGGCGTAGTGGTCGCCGAGACTTCTAGTCTTGCTACGCCCCCATCAGGAGCCGGTCTTCAATCTACGTCGAAGATGTATAATGTAGACCGGGTATATGGAGAGGATGAAATGTCGCCCGTGTCAGGAAGTAAGATGTACAAAGTAGAGAACGTGTACGCGTAGATAGTAAGCATCGACATTCACTTTTACATGTATAACTCTTCGCTTCACTCCGATTTTGAGAAATTCTGGGCCAGGAACAAGCGAGACAAAGGGAGTTCCGGCTTTGGAAATCACGGCGCCGGTTGCCGGTCAGTGATAGGATCAGTACTAGTACTGGGCGAAACTTCTTCCGGCCGCGCCTCCACAAAAAAAAATTCTCGAGCTGAATCCTGGTGGTATTGACAATAACTAGACAGATGACAGCATGAGGGTGGTCTGCTACACATGGCTACAAATTAGTCACAAGTTAGAATGAAGACGACGAACAAATGAGTGTAAAGAGCATTTATCACCACCTCACGCACTGCTCACTAGCTTCGCTCGAGAATACCCTCATATCGTACCACGTCGTATTCGTTTGCTAAGATTGGCAAAGGATGTAGTTGGCCAAAGTTTTGGTCGATCAAAGGTATCTGGATGTTGATTGAATTTCCCTCGCCGCAGTATTTCCATGAGTATGAAGGTGACTGCGGGCGTAGTGAACAAGGACCGTAGCGAGTGATTGGGACAAAGACTATTTACCTATGAGTTCGGCTGTTGACGCTAGCGGATGCGGTTCGAATTCGAGATAGTGATGACCAAAACCTGATAATGGTGTTGTAATAAAATGTTCGCCGACGTGAAGACTGTTCAAGTGAAATTGCCCTTTGATCTGATTGGAATCATAGTCCAGGAGCTATGGTGTCCTTGAGATTGTTGGCTCACATAGATGTAGAATTCCACCTACTGTAAGTCCGTCCGGCCCAGCTAACCAGAAAAATTCAGTGTCAAAGCGTGCAGGCAGTCCGAGAACATTATGTCTAGAAAAAAATTTGGTGTCGGAAGAGATATGAAGGGATACAAGGGGGGGCTCACGACAAGATGGCACTCTGGGATCCAAACATTTCCTTGACTGTGACCTTTTCCTTGCCGATGGTGATCTCTATGGGTCTTCGTCCGTCCCATCCAATTTCCGCCACAGTAGTACCGCGCTTATCGATGATGGTGGTTCTCCGAGTCACTGCGGCCTCACTCTCGCTCTCCGTGTCGGAATCCTTTTCTCCCGCATGAATAAAATGCGAGCGTGTAAGGATAGTAAAACCGAGGGCACCAGTTTCCGGGAATACGAGAGATGAGTCCAGGATGTCTGACTTGGAAAACTTGAGTAACATCGTGGGTGGAAGTGAAGACAGAATTCGGAAGAGGAAGACCTGACAAGCATATGTATGACGCCGTAACATTTAATATTTCCCTTTTTGGCTTCTTTCAGTGCAGAATTTCCGTGAGAACCTTCGAGGGAATTATCGCCGTCCACGCCACCGACTTGCTTGCGCTTGTTTTTGGAGTGGCAATAAGAGATGGACAAACAGAAACCAAACAAACCGAACATTGAAGTCTACAGCGACGACGACTCCAAGATCACGACGACGACCTCCACGGCGTTAGCGACGAGGAGCAGAAACCATCCCCGAAAGTGGCTGTCTTCGTTGAGTTAGGTAAACGTTGACCAAACGTCGACGCGAGTCACCTGTGAACCTGTGCAGAACTCGACCGTCATCATCGTCCCCGCTCCAAGTTGGCATGGCTCAACGTCGTTCGCCACATAGACTCTCGTCGTCGCCATCAAGTACTCATCATCGGAAAACAAAATCCTCGCTTCGCCATTCCTCCGCTGCAAGACGCGCTCTCGCTTTCGTTAATAGATTCCAAAGGTCAACCGTTGGTTCCCACGCCTCGCGCGCGTCCGCACCCTCCTCTTCAGATACAGTTTCTGTTCGCCCCATTCTTGCCACTTTACAGCCAAATCTACGCAGGTTGCCTAGTCGCCAGTACCTCCTACCAAAAAATAGCATGCGCGATGTGAGCCAGAGTTTCGATGTGCTCATTGGTTCGAAGAGAAAGCGCGTCATTTCTGTCAACGAGAATGCGCACGCGAATGGTCGTTCAATGCGCGGGTCCGGAAGACCCAAGAGGCAAAAAGCGGTTGCAGTAGATTCCGAAATTGACGACGAGGCGATTTCGATGGATGTCGACGCGCACCATCAGTGGAGCGGATCGGATGACTCCGAGGTGGACAGTGATCGAGAGGAGTCATGTAAGCTGCGCTCGCACCCGTCATCATCTGACGCTTATGGTGAAATAGCGGATGAATTTCTTATCAATGAAGCGTCCACCAGGCAACTTTTACGGTTGCGCAAGGACGAACTTGTGCACCTTTATGTTGCGGTCGGCCTTTCGGACGATACGGAATCCCTAACAAAACCCGAATTGGTCGATGCCATCATCTCCGCGCGCGACGACGTTGCCTCACTTCCTCCTTCTTCCCCTCCAGGCAGAGGAGACGGCAATTCTAGTGATTTTTCGTCTGATGACGGGAACATTGCCGGTGATGAGGAGACAGATATCGGCACAAAGTACACCGCAGCTTCTAGTCTTAGGAGGCGCGTAACTGTCAATGGTATGAGTCAGATGACCACTCGTACCCTGAAGACACGTAGTTTGTCTCTGGGTCAGTTCAACACACACTCGTGCCCTGTCGAACTGAGCGTGGTTGGGGAGCAAAAGATGGAACTTGAGGTTGTTACCAGGTTAGTACACTCTGGTGTTGCTACAATTATCCAACCATCCGACCAACTTTGGTAGACGAAGAAACACGCGCTTGACATCGAGTCGATCTTCTCCAACGATGCCATCTTCTAACCCTTTTCCGTCGCCGCCTGCCACACGTCTCCGTGCGCGTAAGGGTTCTGGTGAACACCACCCCCCATCACAAATTGTCCTGCCGAAAGCAAAGTCCAAACCTAGACAAGTTGAGTTCAGCGAGGATGTTCAAGCACGATCTCTTCCAGCGTCCAGTGACGAAAGTGAACTAACTGACCTCGCTGAGTTGGAGGCAAAGATTGCGGCTACTTCACGTAGCCCTCGCCGGCTCCGCAGTAGAGACAAGGTCAATGGCAATGTCTCCGCCCATGATCAAGACGCAACTCCGAGGCAAAGAGCAAGATGCAAGGGTTCTATAGAACAAGAAGAATGTGAAATGGAGGAGAATCAGTCTATGGATGATGAGGAAGAGGTCGACGAACTTATCTCGTCTCCTTCCCCTTCACCACCGCCGGGGAACGGTCGGCGCACGCCTGTTAAACGACGGTTGCGACCGCGGAGGATGCAGACGCATACACCACCAAGGGACGATGGGAGCGAAGGAGACGATGAGGAAGAAGAGGACCAAGTCAAGGAGGATGTAGCGGAGGGAATGGACGACGAAGATCCTGAGAGTCTTCACGAAGATGAGGATGTTTATGTGGACAATTCTTTATGTCCTGCGGAGACAACGCCTCGGAAGCTGCGAAGTGGGAAAGTCCTTGGTGGCGAGGATCTTAACGGAGATGAGGAGGACCAGGGGGACCAAGAGGATGATCAAGAGGACCAGGAGGAGGACCAAGATGACCAGGAGGAGGAACAGGATGACCAAGAGATTGACTTGGAACTCGAATCAGTTGATGTGGACGCTGACAGTACAGAGGAGGCTGATGTTGATGTTGATGAAGCTATGGAGGAAGAGGACTGTAGGTATTCATCACCCTATAGGTTCAGCATGCTGATGGTCGATGAAGTTGATCTTACCCTTGCCACTAAGAAGACGCTGATTCGTCTCCGTCGTGATGATCTTGTTCGACTCTGCGAGACACGCGACCTCAACGTAGCTGGTACGAAACCTCAGCTTGCGCAGTCTCTACTACAGTGGCGCGATCGTCATGCGAATGGGTTCTCCTCGCCATCCTCAACGGGTACTGTGCGACCTCCGTCGACGATCCGTGTTCGTGGCGGTCGCCGCAGAACCAACAGTCGCAGTTACAGTACCACTCCACCTATGCTTATGCGCCCACACCGTGTCCATCAGGACGAGCCCTATACACCACCGATGTCGAATGAGCAACAGAATCAGCCGGAGCCGGAGCTGGAGCTCGACCTGGAAAGTTTGGGGCTTGAAGATCGCGAGATACCTCCAGATAAACTAACAAAGTTGGAAAAGATTGGGAGTGGCGGTTTCAAGGACGTCTACATTGGGAAGTTCAAAGGCAGACGGGTTGCAATCGCTGAATTCCGGGATCAGCTCAGTTCAAGTTTGTCGTTGTTATTTCACGAAAAAGCCCTCGCTGATCATTGCGGTAGTGGACATCAAAGAACTCAAGCTACTTGGAGTGTTTGACCATCCGAACATTGTGCGCTTTGTGAGTATCCCCTCATCCCACTACGCTTAACCTAAAGTCACCCTTGTAGCTCGGCGTTAGTATACCGGAGAATACGCGTGAAACGCCAGTGATGATCGTCAGCGAACTGTGTTCAAATGGTGACTTATTTGACTACATCCGGAATGTCCCAGCGCCATCGCTATATAAAGTTGTACGTATATATTTTTTGTCTCGTTTGATGCATCTGGAAATCTCTTTCATAGCTAAGCATGATGCTCGATATCGCCTATGGACTGGAATACCTTCACACCCGCAAGCCTTCGATTATTCACCGGGATTGCAAGTCCTCGAATATCCTCATTACCTCTCGCGGTGCTGCGAAGATTGCGGATTTTGGGCTAGCAAAGGTCAAGCAATCAACACGATCGATGGTTCGGAGTGTTGTTGGTACAGTGAATTGGCAAGCTCCCGAGCTTTGGCACGCCCATCCCAAGTATAATCATAAAGCCGATGTATTTTCTTGTGCGATGGTTTTCTGGGAGATGCTCCAGTGGCATTTGCAGACTAAGAGGTTTCCATGGGAGGTAGGCGTCTTGTCCTTGTTGAGTGGTATATAGCTGAATATTTCAAAAAGGGAATGAACGAGCATGCCATTTACGAAACGGTGGGTGCCAAGCGACAACGGTTGGTTTCCATGTTGTAGTATCTTGAGTGAACCGCTGACAGCTTGGTTCTTACAGACCTTCTTTGGGCGGATTACGAAAACAGTATTGTCCGGAAATCGTTGGACTCGTCGAATGCATGTGGGCTCATGATCCTGCGGAACGACCCACGATGTCCGAGGTCGTCCAGAAACTTGAACAACTCGTTGCAGCTTATCGATGACCCCGATGGTTCAAGACAGTACTGCGCTCTCAGAAGCGACTTCGATTAAATGATTCAGGCGATGGCTGCCGGCAGGGAACACATGGATGCAGACATGGTATCAAGATCCGATTCGCGTTGGACGATTGGCCGACTCCCCTTAGTGTTTATGACTGATGGCAAGCGTACAGTATCTTCGTTATTGCATTTTGTTAGCAAATTATATCCCGCACTGTAACCTAGCGTAGCAATTCGATTTGTGAGTTCCTGCATTTAATCCGAAGGAGGCCACTGGCGGAGATGTTCATCGACTCGTCAGTAATGATATCGAGCCTGGGTATCAATTTTTTGTTTGGCCTCATTGTATCCACTCGCTAGTCGGCTGGTAACCAGACTATGTGTCCATATGCAGGTTCACATCGTAGTGAGATTCAGAAAGGAGCGCACCGCATTTGACTGCTCCGCAACCACCGTCATTCCCAACGAGCATGCTCAAACTCTTGCAGGCCTTGCGACCCTTCAGGACTGCCCACGACCTCACAAGCCGTTTGAGCCCGGTCCACATATCGCTCGTTCTACGACCAGCCCCGTGCCTTACACGTTCGTTTGCAGCTGGAT
>JBBPRX010001004.1:0-10323 GCA_038093195.1 Boletus fagicola | reverse complement strand
ATACTCATAGTGCAATTGCACTTACCTCCGCAGCCGTTTTAACCGTTCCCCAGCAGGCGTGTGTACTACTCGTAAACCACGACTCAACAGTTCGCCACTGGCTACCGACCGGGGTCGATCGGCCAGTGCACCTCCTTGTTTCTCCATGATGTCCATGGCGGCCTAGTCCGTCAAGTCCATCAGACCTGTTTTACACGACACACACAAACACACTTGCCTTGTGACGTCCAATGACGACGTAACGGTATGTACCCGCTCTGAGGGATATAAGCGGTCCATACTGTTCAATCCAAGACGCAGACGTCAGAAAGGAGCTGTATACGATCGATGCATTAGCATAACGATCACGCCCCTGATGAAACGGAATGAAAAGCCTAGAGCGCACTTTTTCTCTGGAAGACGATGACCCAGGATGGTGTTCGTAGGTGGACTCGGAGGAAATCGATACGCCCTCTTCCGGATGGACATATCACCATAATCATGCTGCATGCGAGACCAAGTGAGAAAAAGCAAGAGCAGAGCACCCACAGCCGCGACGACGTCAAACACGTTCCCGTCAAAAGACATTGGAATCGTTCTCGAAGAAACCACACTCATAAGAGTGAGGGAAAACGAAAAGTAACAACTCGTCACGCAGGTGCTGGCGCAAGGATGTTATAGGCACAGACATGTTTCAGAACCCTAATAATAACGTCAAATGAGTCATGCCTGGGCCAAAATGCGTTTCGATACGATAACAAAGAAAGGTATATAGTAAAGGATATATAGCAGAGGCACGACGGCTATCGAGGAATAGCAAACTCAGTCGTCGTGCGGAAGGACAACAGACTGAATGGCATTACCTATCGAGGAATAGCAAACTAAGGTACATGTAAGCTCGAGTAGATAGTATGGAAGAAGGACAGTGTACTCACCTCAGTCGTCGTGCGGAAGGACAACAGACTTCGGAGGTGGAGAACTTGTCAAATCGATCTGATATATCTGGGAGAGAACAGGGGCGCGTTCGGAACGCGGGATGAAGACAAAGTAGTGTGGCGAGTTCGGCTATACTCGCCACTCGTAGAACAAGGATACAAAGATAAAAACGTATGCGGAAAGTGTCTATCGTAGCGGTCAAAGTATTATAGCGATATCAAAAGGAGGATATGAGTCACGAAAGAGATGAGTCACGAACGATGCTACGTTGTCGCGGCTGCGCTCCCGCTTGCTATTTCCAACATATAGTAACCCATACCGTCCCGGGGCCATACGGAAAAGTCAGGATCACTTGCAAATCGATAGAAAAGCTAGGCGCGGCAAAAAATGGCGTTGACAGTCCGTAGTCTGGTGACCAGACCGTTCTATGAGGTATGTATCGACGGCTTGCCTCATAGAACGGTCTGGTCACCAGATTAAGTCCCCCGAGTCACACTCAGTCAGTCTCTCTGCGTGGCCAGATTGCTCTTCCTTGAAGGGTCGGGTGCTGCCAACTGGCCCTTCAAGTTTCTGCCGCTCTGAAGAGTTTAGAGTGGTTCTCACCATTTGTAAATCGCATTTCTAATTCCTGGACGCCGCAACCTAGTAGTAGTCCGGTAATTGCAGCCAATACTGCCCGCGGATCATGTCGGCGTGCGCTTGTGGCTTAGAAGCATTGGATACCTTGCTTCGATTCATATCTCCCCGCAACATATCATGATGAGTCCGCCTGTCCAATATGACAACCGTGTCGGTAGCGAGGAATGGCTACTACAAGGTCACCGCTACATGGCTAAATTTCCAAAACAGGCAACTCCATCGGCGTCCATCCACACAGCCGGGCGGCGGGTGCCGTGCCTGCCAACAGGCAAGCGACACTTGTCCCTCTTCTTCCCAAACATCTGGTCTTCCACCCCCCAAGTTGTCCCTGCTGTCGAAACATTTCCGTTCGGCTCTCTATTTGCAGCCCGGATTTGCCCCCCCTCAAGCGAGCCACTAATGGAGGCACGAAATATAACTTCATGCGTTCATATTAATGTCAGCTGAGCTCACCGTCAGTACGCGGTGTCCAGATCAGTGACACGTATCTTTCGGGACCCATCTGTCGCAATAAACTGTCACGTTTACGTCGGAATTGAAATCACCGCGGAGGGCGACGTGCTATCATATGCTTCCTACCCTATCTCCATGGCTCTGACGCTGCCCCACGCCCGAAATTGATGCAGTGGCACACCGACAAAATGGAGGACACTAACGTACGTGTTTCGATTGGCTGGTCAGCTGCATTCCAGTTTACATTATTTCTCCATTCCAGTCCCCGTGATCGCCCCAATTTTTGTGTGCTCAGAGGGCACGATGTCATTGATGCTTTTGACAAGTTTTTCTTGCGAAATGCCATCCAAGTGAGGCAGCGAAACGTTCGGGCACCGAGGATGGAGATGCTTTAGGCAGCATAATGCCACCCCTCGTCCCACGTTTCGGTCACTCGCCAATGTTTCAATCATGGTGGCTCCTCTATTTATCAAAGGAAGCTTGACAGACAGAACGTTGAACGATGTACTTCAGGTGCGTATTGGGTCCGAGACCAATAACATCATATCTATTGGTGGTCCTCGCAACCCACATGATCTACGTCACGAGTCCCATCCATTTAATGGGATACCTTCTGACGTTAGATGTTGGCTCGCGGGACATTCCGTATCACTTGTTTAGTGTTATTTTCCATGTCCAGTGCCCATATGTCGGACGAAATGACTCGTATCTCAGAATAGATACATGTAGATGAGTCTGTTAGTCTCTTGTTTCATTTCCGCCGACCCGTTTGCGTTTTGGTGACTCTAGCTCCATCGCACATGGTGCGAAGCCCACCACTAGAACCTATCACAACTTCACACGGCTATTGTGCTGCTGAGGGCGACAGGACCGCAAGCGTAACCAGGCATAACACCCGAACGATGTTTCCTGAACGGCTTTCGTCGAGCGTGGAGTTCGGTAAGTGCCTTGCGCCCAGCCCAGGTTCCAGATAACAGCTGCGCCATAAGATACGGAAACTCACGGGGTCACCGCTATTCGCTTGTCTTCCTTCCAATCTGAGTATCACTGTATGGCTATTCAGATACTCCTGACCAAACGAACGTACACTATCAAGTGACGTACGCCGTGTTGAGGGCCAGAGATAGAGTCAGAATCGAATTCTATCTCAAAAGGCAGTGAAATGGACCGGTAGATTTCATAATTTTGATTTTGACTTTTGCGGCCGCCGAATCCGTACACCCTGTGATGGTGGATTGGATCACATAAAGGGGAACGAGGCAGCTGGATATCCAACACGTTCCTGCAGGACCAGAACAGCGCCGGACTGTCTATCACGTGCCTGGTATAGGGCACTTGATCTGATGAACTTGCGATGTGCATGCACTCGTTCACCGACAGACTGGGTCAAGTTCAGGGGCTCTTGATCCGCCACAACCTCGATCTGGTCTTCCGCCCACCCTTTCGGAACACACCGGAAGTCGTTGGATCCGTCCCACTTCCCTGTTTGTCTTAACCCTGATGGACGGACCGCTCGCTTGCCGTCGATCGAGAAATCACTTTGCATGACTGTGCGGTGGATGAACTTTTCGTCTCATCCTTGTGACTTCGACGGACCCGGGATGTCTTTCTCGAACACGATTCGTTATCTGCACTTTGAGCTAGCACTGAATGAATAAGAATAAGGCACCCTTTGTAGATTTGAGAGACCCTCATATGGGTTACGTAGATTGCCGTTTGGTCAACCGTGTAGGTTACTGGGAGTTGTCGGGGAATATCGTCCCACTTGTCAATTTATTTCGGTGCATGTATGGTTGCAGAGGGACCGTGGCGAGGAAAGCCACGCTGGTGAAAGATAATGGTTTATTTTGGTGACCCGGGTTGCACATGAAATCAGATAAAGGGGGGGCAACCAGAATTATTTCTGGAAAGTATCAAGCGACCGAATGGGGAGAAAGGCTCCGAAGTATGGCTTGTTATCCCGGTGATTTCGTGGCATTCTCATATCGCGTAGAGCGATGATCGGTCGCTCACTTGAAGGATTTGTACACAGTCAACGTGAGACAACTGTCCCACACCGAGGAATGTTCAAGTCAGAGAAAAAATCGTGACCGGCGTGATTCTGCAATAATGATTGTAGAGCGTGGTAAAGGATATAGTTACACGAAGTGGGGGTATCTTCAAACTCTAGGAGATATACAATATTGTGACGCTTGCAGTCTACAATGGAGGAAATCAAACCGTGTACTTATCCTTGTCTCCTTGGTGTGTTCGTGCATTCACAGCGCTGAGATAGGTATCTGTCGAGACACAATGAGAAAATCATTCCTAAACTTCGGGGTAACCTACTCCAAAACAAGCTCACAACGCTAACGAACCCAAAACGGAGATGATGAGGCACTATCGCAAAGTTGATGATCTGCGCCGGGATAAAGACAGTCCTAACATTTTGGAGTGAGACAGGGTGGTGACATAGGGACCCATTCCTCACCAGTTTCGGATTAATGTCGGCTGGTAGTTCTGGAGATCATATGAGTGACGCAAGACGGGCGGAGGCACACCGGACTATAGTTTACCTCACTGATACGTTCTACCGCATCGGATATACTTTTACCCTCCATGATACTCATTGTACCAAAGAAAAATCCCACGGCAACTGACAACGGTGAATACGTGCAAAAACGTGAGTGTAATAAATGATACCTGGAGTCAGAAGAGCTTGATCAAGCCATACCTGATCCCGCGTTCATTAGTTCCATGAACCAAGCCGGTGTCAAGTAAGGCGCACGCGATATATCACACCCCTAGTCGGGGTTGCGAACTTGATGCGGTTGAGGAGTTGGTACCATTTTGTGAGCGCAGGACCAAAGAAAGCACCTTAAGAACATTTCAGCATCAATAATCTCCGTCGGCGCAACGGTGCAAGTAATCACCTCCATAACAGGTCAGACGAGCAGTCCGCATGAACTATGTGAGTTAGTCATTCATGTCAAGCTCGTCCGAGTCGTGGTGATAGCAACGCACGTCATGGTTTTTCCCTTGATGCTCGATGGCTTGCTGCGCGATTATATCACCTGCACCGAATAGAAAAGCTGCGGTTGCGGACTGAGCGATCATAGGCCGTTGAATTAAGGCTGCACTACGACGGCATGAGCGAACAGAGAACGGTAGTGAGAACCATTAACAAACTTGTAAAACCGAAAGAAGGAGGCCATAGAGAGATCGCTGAGACGTGATTTGAGTAGAGCTTTCCTGCCAACCAGACTAACGCCTTGCAAGCAGCAATTCACAGTTCTCTGTGGGCTCGGGACCTCGGGTGCACGCGTTCAACTTCAAAAGTTCAACTTCAAATATGGAAAGATGATAACGTAATTACTCAAATTAGTATTACCGTACGGCTTGCCACTGACCTCTTCAACGAGGTGACAGGTTCCATCGTTAGAAACAAACATCTTGAAAACCAGCCTGAGGTATGAATATTGCTGGGTGAGTATTTTTCAAGGAAATACCCATTTTATCTGATAATGTGAGACTCAATGTGAAAAGACTGGTCCGAGCTTACTGGCTCATGAGTAGCTAGGTAGCACTCAACGAATTTCCCGCAGGCCTGGTGGCGTTCTTCCATCTCCGGGAAAGGGGGGGAGAAATGTTTTTACTCGAGATGTTGTGGTGACTTTAGCCTTAGGATGTTCTTTTTTCCCCGAGCAGGTCCTCATATGATGGAAGTTCTAATGCCAAATTCGACCAGTACTCGAGGAGTACCCTCTCAAAGGTACGATGATCCTTCTCACGAGGTGAGTGCTATCCTTGGGCATTAAATTACTTCGCTTTCGAGAATGTCCATGAACAAGGTCGCACCACAGGCACTTCGTCCCAGACCTCAGTATTGTCACTGATTGCGTGCACTATAACGGTAACCTTTGTGTAAGCCGTGCTTGCTTTCTTCAGCATTTTTGGCGCACGATGCTGTCGATATTGTTACCCTAGCGAATCAACATCAGAGAGCGCCACCAATTGACTAGCTGTGTTGTTCACGCCCCCTGACACTCGCCATCATTCGGTGCGGGTAACCTGACACGTTGTCATTCATCGATGGAGCGAAAGGCTCTTCCTCCGTTTTTCCCAGCCTCGAAAGCATGTTGGTGCGCATACACTGCGGAATCTCTGCAGAGTCAGACGGGTCAAATACGATACCCATGGTTCTTGATCGCCATACGCGGTATTCCTGTGACCATGAGAAGCCTGTCATCGATCAAAACGTGAGAGTGCGGTGCGTTCGTGGATACAATTCACGCTCTATTTCCGTCGGTTGCAAGGACGGTACGTTTGGGCACATGGCTATCATGGGAAAGGGCGGATCCGAGGATTTGGAACAGACTGACTTGGACTCACCGTACTTGGTTCTTTCTTGTTGATAGCGCGTGTTTTCGTTTGCTCTTCGCCATGATAGGCCGGAATCGGCGAGAAATCCCGTGCTCGATTGAACGTTTATGCCTCGGCTCGACGCGCGGTATCACACATCACGGCTTTGTGGAGAAGACATCCATGCAACCACTGTGGTATATCCTGTGCGTTCTGTCAGTCTAGTTGAGAAGACTCATCGGAGACAGTTTTCCGAACTACATTTGATCATCTGCGCGCTGGTGGATATTTATCCGAAAAAGTGAGGATTGTTGAACACGCGACTTGGAACATGCACTAATTGTTCTTGAGCCCAAAGGTCTGTAGCAGGCTGACCTCTTGTAGATGCCCGGAATTGTAGCGTCGACGATAGAATGGCTGAGCGGCTGCAACTTCGAGGAGCTCAACATTACATCAATCAATGACCCCTTGGTTCAGCATGGGAAGGTAACTAAACGGCACGACCACTATAGCATCGCTATCTGAGGTACGAATGTGATATCACGAGTTGTGCTGACTTCATTCAATCTAGTAAGACCGTCCCTTAATGTGAGCTAATATTATGGGTATGACGATTCGCGAGTTTCTGAATTTCCACCATTCCGCGCTGACGTTACATTTTCGGAAGCGGATTTTCACGTATAGGTTCACGACCGGGCAGTGAGTGTGAGCAGGCATAGTAGTCGTGATAGTGAGGATTTCTGCGCTTGTCAGATAACGCGCCACTTTAAGCTCACGTCAAGTAAATACGACCGTAACTGTGAAGATGGACAAGGACAAGGATCGATGGAGCTCGAACGCTCTGAAGCGTCGGCCTGGGGACCCAACTCCGCCTCTCTCGGGCAGTAGGTGCTGCTTGAACCAGATCCGCGTTTGCATCAGTCGTCGTCCAACTCGACTTCCAGTATGTCCGAGTGGTACCCTACACCCGTAGAATCAAGTACTCCTGGTCCAATTTTTATCGCTTGTGGTTATAGTGTTGGTGCGTTGCATCTCATTCTTAGGCGATGTCACTAGCTACCCGATCGAATGTGGCTGTTTTCAACTGTTTTCCCAGGATTCTAATATAAGACTGGGGTTCATGTGGTTTTGACGTGTTGTCTCCAGTTTCCCAACTCCCAGAGGCGCAACTTTTGTCGCATCAGACGGTATGTCGTCGACGATCTAAAACGGATACCTGGTGGACCACTGCTATCCAACAGGGAATGGAAATGGTGAGATTGCATGAGAAGTACGGGGTGGATTGGAGCTGATGTCGAAAATTTCCCGGGTGTTTCTCTCAGACGCTCGAGTGCGTGGCCATAGGAAATTCCTTCCGGGTTTGGCACTCAGTGGCGAGGGTCAACTGAACTTGTCATTTGACTTTTGGCGCAACCGAACCTCGATATCAGAGTCACGACAGAAATGGTCGAAATAGCACACCACCCGGAACTTGCCGCATAGGCTGGAAGCCCTGACGGGCACCTATGTTTCTGATATCCCTGGAGCCAAGTCGTCCGAATGAACCGGTCTAGCGTACAGAAACTGTGCAATGCGCTGGGTTCGACTTGGATCTTTACCGCCACAATGAATTATCCCGCGAGTTTTTTTTTTCTTAACATATAGCCCCCTTAAAAATCTCGCGAGATAACCGGTATCTATACCGCTAACTGGGCATGGTAACCTCCGCGATCCAGTGCCTGGCATAGACTCACCCGTGTGCTGCAACAACAGCACCCTGGTCCAAGCATGTGAACTCCGAAGGTTCATCATGGTTCCATTTTCTTCCATTTGATCGGTCCCTCTCTACCCGAATGGGTCACGGACGTGCACTCTGCCGATCTGGAAAATGAATATAAAGCTTCGGGAGAGGGGACGCACTAGACTAGCCCCCGTTTCCCTCCTGCGTCGCATCATATTCTTCCCCTTCATCCGGTAGCTTATCCACGATGTCCGCCCACTCAGTCGACAAGGAAACTAGGGACAACTACTACGTGCAGACCGTCAACATGGACACTGCACCTGCACCTCCGCCACAGATGGCACCGTTCCAGAGGACGTACGCCAACCCAGTGCGTGACGTTTACCGAATGGACATCTTTGCCTGGTTCTCAAATGACTGGTCTTGTAGGCACCCTTGGGCATGCTTGCCTACGGAACGGTTATATTGTGCTCGTCGATCCTGACTTTGCACGCTGGAAATGTCTACACACCCAACTTGGTTCTCGTCTTCGCGACGTTGTATGTATTGATTGAGTTTTCCCTTTTTTAATCGTCCGCTTATTTCTTGACAGCTATGGAGGTATCTCACAAACGCTTGTCGGCATGTGGGAAATGTTCCTTGGGTAAGTATGCTTCGAGATCACCGCTGAGGACTGATATGACGTTTGTCAAACAGCAACACCTTCAGCGCGTAAGTTAACAGTCCGGTAAATTGTCTTGAATCACGTATAATAATCCACTTCCAGTACTGTCTTCACTACCTACGGTGGCTTCAACCTCAGTTATGGTGCCCTCTACCTGCCACAGATCGGTATAGCGTGGGTGTCTGTAATGTATTGCGGTTGTACTCCTCGCTGACGACGGTTACAGTGCAGCGTATAGTGTCGACGGTGTCCCAACGCAAGAGTTTTACAGCGCGATCGGTATTTACCTCGGCATCTGGTGGTAAGTATACCTTGTATCACCAGAGAAAATTATTCACCTCTCGTGTTACAGCTTGATTACGTTTGTCTTTGCGTAAGTATATATGGTCGGAGGGTCCGTGCCTTTGTTCAACGTTTTACAGCATTGGTGCTTTGCGTACCACCCTTCCGATTGTCTGCACGCTCGGCTTTACCGTCGTTTCTCTTGCTTGCCTCTCCGCCAACGCCTTCACAGGTAAGGATCCAGTGTTATAGTTTTGTCGGACGAAATGTCTCATATGACGGTCCAACAAATAATAGGTAACACCCAGGTTGCAACAGCTGGTGGTGCCTTTGGTATCATTGCTGCATTCGGCGCATACTACGGTACTTTGTCTATGTTCTGGACCCAGACCACGACCTTCTCCTTCATTCGCCTGCCACCCCTTGTCGTAGCCCCTTCGAATGTCTGAAGAGAGAAGCACAAGCTTCAACGCTCGTATGTTTACCCAATTTTCCTACTATTATTGTTGTTTTTTTCGGAGAAAGGTCTTACATGTCATCTGGGATATCACAACCTGTTCATATAATTTCTGAATGCGTTGGCTTCGCGCTGAGCGGGGAATCGAATGCCGAAATTTTGTACCGTAGAAATTTTCAAATTCATGCTTGGTCAGAAGGGATCGCGAGTACTGTACAAACCTTTGCTGCGTGCTCAGCATGGGAATGATAATACACTGTCCGTCGGCCAAGCCTTGCTCACATGCTAATTTTCTCCGGTTGTACCTGACCCGCAAGCCCGCGAAATAAGAGTGCATCCTATAGAGCAGCCGATACAAATCGTACAATTTCGAAATCACCTTTGGGAAAAGTCTCTATGCTGTACTGGAGTAAACTGGAAGACAACGGTTCATTAGCTCTTGCGGATTCGAGTCAAAGTAAGAAAATAACTCGACCGAGAGACTTCCGAATCAACATGTCCATCAAGACGCATTGACTCAGGCTCTTGCAGCCAGTGGTCGGCACGGTCATCTTCGGAGACCGTACACGTTTGTCACATGTGTTATCGAGGGGGTGGGAGAGATCCAAAGTCGAAAGGGTGGATTGTGGACCATGCACTAAATTGGAGTTGGTGGCATGTGGGGTTGGAAGCTGTGACGGGCCTGGGTGTGGTGCCTGGACCTAGACCTGGGTTTCTCCCTTCCCCCCTTGTGACAGACGAAGTTATTCGTAGAAAACGAACGGTGGTCACGGTGGGTGGACTTTGGGGACCAACACTACCAAGACCATGGCAAGGACCCAGCTCTAGGCCGGTTGATGCCAAGACGATGAT
>JBBPRX010001003.1:0-10328 GCA_038093195.1 Boletus fagicola | reverse complement strand
GCAATCTCCAGATCCACCTCCTCATGATTTGTCATCTGATGATGATGAACCTACAGTTCCTCCTCCACCACCTCCTCATCCTAGACGTAATTGGACCTGTGCGGTCGGCGGGGGATGCAGGGAATGCAAACGCTCAGTCGCTGAATGTTTTCGAGACGTAAAGCACGTACGCGATAATGTACTACTCACATCTCTTTATTACTGCACCACGTGACACCGCCGCGTCGCGTTGACTCTCGTCCCCCTCGCATCTTTCCTTCCACCACAGAATGTCCCCCGCCAGGAAGCGAATGCGTCTCTCCTCCCCCACCTTCGACGAGCAGGTCGGAGAGCTGAGCCAGGACGACATCCGCGCCTTTGATTGCTTAGACGCTCAGCTGTCCCAATCCTTTGCCGATCCAACCCGCTTCACACCTCACAGCGTGACCCACGACTTGCCCGTGGAGGATGACGAGAACCCGTTTCGTTCAGATATCCCGCGTGCAGCCATCGATATCCCACAAACAGAGCGCATACATGCGCCATTCATGAGTGCCTCCGCGATCGAGTCTTCCCGGCATAAAAACGAGCTGCCAGACGAAGCAGAGCTACACGACGAAGTGCCTCCAGAGGTCGACTATGCCGCGTGGTTCAACTCCGATTCGTCCATTCCCTTCGCTGGATTCAGCACCGCGACAGCAATGCCCGGCTTCCAGAGACCGTCTATTAATGGTGATAACGCGAAATCACTCTTCGTCCCATCAACCACAGCCCTGCGGGAGGCTGAAGAGAAAATGAAGAAGTGGCAACAAGATGTCCACCTTCCCGACCAAGTTCCGACGCACAAGGAGCCCGATCTTCCCCACCCCACCCAGCTAGTGTCTCCTCCACGCGCAACATTCTCCTCTGCAAGAAATACATTCTCCTCTATGCATGCGCCTGAGACACCCACTCCCGCTTCCTTTGCAGAACCGACACACGCCAGATCACACAGCTCGTTGCAGAGCCTAGGCAGCAAACGGCAAACCAAACCCTTCAAGTCTCCCTTAATTACTGCAACCCCTTCCATGCTGTCGCATCGACAAGTATCTACTCCGAGTATCAGTTCACCTCTACGTGATTGTCGTTCCTCTGCTACCGCCCCCTCTCAAACCACTATGCCTGTATCACCGCTACGCCCATCTTCGCTCGCGAATCACGTCATGACTCAACAACCGTTGGGTTTTACTCCTAGACACGGGAGTACCATGACGAGACCAAAATTTGTAACGCCGTTCAAAGCTGGCGTGAGATCTGGCACTCCACGCGCATCCCTAGTTGAAAATCGAAAGCTTCCGTCAACTCCCTCTAATCCTAAGACAATCGTGAACCGCATATATCCACCTTCAGTGCCGTTGCCCCGACCAAGCAAGCGGAACAGTGACGGGAGGCTCTTCGACCTTAGTGAGCACAAGTTGTACATTCCTCATTTACCTCCTTAGAATTCAACATTGTATGTCAGCTCCTCCTCCCGGCAGACGAACACTCGCCACTTCTGGCTTGCGGCCACAAACGTACAGTTCTAAACAACTCGAGGATATGGGAATGTCTGTTTTTTAATCCCTTCGACCGTTTGGTCCATCCTGATAGCCCGTCCCAGAAATTTCAAGGCGCTCAGTCAAGTGAACCCCCGGACAGCCCCTTTCTATGCTTTCACCGCCCATTCACGCTCTCTTCCGAATCCGCCCGATTCGCGTCCGTCTCTTGCCGTGGGCCGTTCAGCCGTGCTAGAAGAGCTGCACGCAAAGGGCTGCACGCTCGCTACACAAGCATGGGTTGATAACCACTGGCCACTAGTCCTTTGGAAATTGGCTGGTATGGTCGCTCTCGATCCTATGAGCGAGAATCACCCTTTCAGGAAACGTTGGTGTTGGACAGAAGTTATTCGTCAGTTAATGTACAGGTCAGCAGATTGATCCGAACGACTCGAACTTTGCAGTTCAAATATGTCGTCAGATACGAACGGGACTTGAACAGCTCCTCCCGTCCACCATTACGGTTGATAACAACCAGGGATGCATCGGCTGGATCGCCGATGGTGCTCTGCATCTCAGACATAATTTGGCCTGCCAGTGGTTCCGAAGGGGACACTGCACCAGTTCAAACCTATCCTAAGCTCGAAGTGACCGATGGTTGGTACAGGCTGCGTGCGCACATCGATGCCCCACTGGCGCGAGGTGTAAGAACGGGGAAAATTAAAATAGGTCGGAAAATTTCTGTGGCGGGCGCAAAGGTTAGTTCAGCCATCTTCAATGATATGCTGCTTCATTCAGTCACCCGTAGCTCTCGGCGGAGCGAAAGGAAGGTTCTGAAATCTTGGAGGCATACAACTCCAATGTTCTCTTGTTGACCGGGAATTCAACCCATATGGCGCCGTGGCATGCGAAACTTGGTTTTCAACGTGGGCCGTTCGTTGCAACACTAAACAGCTTGACAGCGGATGGCGGGAATGTCGCTGTTATGATGCTCACAGTAATAAAGGTGTGACAATGTATGGTTCCAGGTATTGGATCTGACGTTGGATAGGCATACCCTGTTGCGTACATGGAATTCGTCGAGGGCACCGATGGTCGGAAACAAAGAGAGGGACCGCATGATGCAAAAGAGGAGTTAAAGCTGTGCACGCAATGGAAGGTGTGGCAAGTATAATTTCCACAGAATTGCTTACTCACTCCCTACAAGATGAAGCGAGAGTCGCATGCGTCAAAGCTATGGTCTGAATACGAAAAACGCAGGTCTAGGCTGCTCGGGTATGCAGAGCGCCTTGAGCAACGTGCAGGTTCCACATTCAGACCCAGGCATGACGGTGAAGCAATACATTGTTACACGAGTGATAAACATTAATAGTCAAACAGATGGTCCACCCGACAAGATTTATGACATGTACGACACCTTGCAGGAAGACACTGAGACCGCCAAGAGCATCATATCGTCCATCAGTCGTGAAGATGCTGGTTGGTTGGCTCGACATATTCGAGAGAGGACTGTCCAGGAACGGGACGAGGTTTCAAAGGAGATTGAACAAGAACTCGAGGTATGGGATCTCGGTCGTCGGAACTCTGCCGGATGCTAATACAATGTCAGTCAATCTGTCCACCACGTGACGTAAAGGCTTTCTGTGTGATTGTCGCCAGTGATACTCGAACGTATAAGTATCCATCGAAGCGAACGGCGCAAGTGACTGTGTGGGATGTTCCCGGGGTATCGGTTCCCGACGGCTGTACTCAAAGCCCCTTTGTACCCGGTCAACGATATCTTGTGGGTCACTCACTCTTGACTGTGGCTCGAGTCGAGTCTGATGCATCAGTGCCGGGCGGTTTATCAGGTGACAAACTTGGTTCCTACACAGGCGTCAGCATGGATGGATTGCTCCTCCGGTGGAGATGTATATTTGAGCGCAAGAAAGAATTCTAAATGGACATTGCTCGATTGATCTGCTATGTACTTTGTACTGACTTCAATGCTGCATTGATGAATTAATCCTGTTTCTTGACCATGTACATGCCCTGAGACAAAGTTATCCTGTTTTATGTAACTAGTTTCACTGGCACTGTTGATGAGTATGTTTCCACCATCGGTTGGCTCGAGTCGTTTGTTTTTTTTTTAGCAAAAAAAATGGAGTGAGCTCGACCCGGATTGAACGGATGACCTTGTGGATACCCACGTCTGGAATCACACGCACTACCACTGTGCTACGAGCCCTTGCGCCACCAGGCCAAATAGTACATTGATAGAAGTGTTCAACCTACGACACGTTTGACGTCGCGGAATTAGATCCGATCAACTACATGGTAATCTTTAAACCAAATATGTCTAGGTGGGCTCGACCTCTATAACGACTCTTGCTTAATTACGAACTCCTTGTAGAGACTAAGAATGATGTCGTTGGCAGTCAAGGTAATGATTCTGTGCAGCATGAAGTCAGCAGAATCAAGAATTCCCCGCATGGTACCACTTACGTGTGTGGGGCAATGCGCAGAAAGTGCGCTGTGGAGCCTGTTTTGAAGGGACGTAAGTCATGATGAAAACTCAAGTAGCAAATTTACTTGCCTTTATACCACCCAAATACCCCTTCGGTTTTGAAAGTCTTCCAGAGACAGTCAATAGGATTTCTGTATAGTGTACCCTGCAAACGTCCATTGGGTAACCGTATTGTTGGTTGGTTATATACCCGAGTGAGAGCCTGATGATGGATGTCAGCAGTAGCACTGGGAAGCCTAGCGCACTCACAGTATCTGCTGGTTGCATTACAATACACTGTCCGAGACTCATCAGAACAAGAAGAGAGTTTACGTATTGCCTCATGACATACCACACAAACACCCGATATAGAACTACTAGCCAGGTATGTCCAGACACTGTTGGTAGGTAAGATACCGTGTGTGATAAGTTGGTTTTTGGTCCAGTTGTAGGTTGGTAGTTGAACAGAAGAGCCCATGGCAGTTCGAAGAACAGCAGCATCTACGCCACGGATGAGCCCTCGGAATCCCTCGGCTCGAAATATCGTTGAGAGTGCATCAAAGGAATTTTTGTAGTAATGTTGGGCGCCGACTGGCAATGCAGGGGAATATGCCTTGATGACGATGGTCAGTCGTTTTATGCGCGAAAAAGCCCATCGAGACTAACTAACTTGCATGCGAGCCTTGATGAGGAATAGTGGATTTCCGAGGGCCGCGCCGACTGTCCCGCTTGCGGCGCCGGCTGCTATAGACGTTAAAGGTATTTGATCGGTCACAGGCCTGCCTACCACGCGGTTTATCGTCCGGCGGAAAGGCTCATAAAATCCTGAATAAATTCAGTTTTGCAAACCATTGTGATAGACAATAATGTACCTAAGCGTGATCCGTTGAGGAGAATCTGGCAAAGAGTCACAGGGACTGAGAGGTAAAACGGGTGGAAGTGCTTGCCTGGTATGCATACTGGCAAAATGTGAGAATGATACCGCGAAACTGCACGGCGAACTTACTGCTGGGCCGAGACCTCGTTGCAGACCTCGAATGCCTTCGTTTCTCCACGCCTTCGCGAGTACATCAATAGCGTTGCTGTAAGCCTTTGGACCGCCAGCCTTTGCCAGTTCACCTTGGAGTTGCAGACGCGTTTTTGCGACTTCTGCGGGATTCGAGACAGTAACCTGTTTACCTGTATGAGGAACGGATCCAAGGAAGCAATTTGAGGATGACTCACCGCAAGACAGGCCGCAAGACCACCACAGATAAATCCTTCTGCAGTGGAGAGAGGGGGTTGCGTGGAGGACATGCTTAGCATGGACAGTCAGAACAGCATGCAACGACGCTTATGTATGTAGCCGGGAGCGAGTTAGAGTCACTGATCGGCATTCTCAAAAATTGGCTTGGTCTTGGCTGGTTTTCTTTTTTAGTAGGACCCTTGATTTCCTTTTTTGCTAGCCGCATCCTCCAATCACAGCTTTCATATGGCCTGAGGTAGAGTAGCGTCTGGTTGGTTATGTAGTTCGGGTCCCAGTAATGATGATATTGTCAACCGACGCAACCCTGGAGTGTTTGACAACTTAGTGTGCAGTGCTCGACGTATGAGGCGCGCGCGACTGACAAACGTTCCGCCGTGTCGACATGATCTCAACTTGATGCAGCGCTCTGACCTCCCCTATGAAAATGGCCCTGTGATCACGACAAGGACCGTGCTCCTCGTCGGTGTCCTCGCCGTGTTCATCCCCGTGTTCATCAGGATCGTTTCCTCTCCACTCGTCCTTCTCCTCCTCGCACCGCTTTTTGTCATTCTGGTGGTCATATCATCTCTCCTGGCCCACCTTTTCCTCGCATGCAGGCTCGATTCAAACGTACTTGCACCCGGAAACCCGCTCTCTCATGCCGCCCGTCCTCTTGCATTCTCAACTCCCGCCGCGTGGCAGGCTGTCCTCACCCGCTCACAATGGTCACATAAGCCCCCTCAGTCGCTGCCGTCGTTATGTCCCAACATGCCTGTAGTCTCGTCCAACCTAAATGACATCATGATTCTCATAGTCCGCGACTTTGTTCTGTCCTGGTACAAGGACATCTCGTCCTCCCCTTCGTTCCCCACTTCCGTGTCTACGACTCTGCATGCGGCCATCCAACAACTCCTCCAACGCACAGCGACCATCGATGTTCCTTCCCTCTTCGTCAAACGGATTTTACCCAAGGTCACCTTGCATATTGAACAGTTCCGTCAGTCGGAGGTCGCTCTTCGTGGCGCGGGCCTTGAGCGTCATCTCACTCAGTCAGAAGAACTTGACATGCTTTTGGCTAGCCGATATGTCGGAAAGGGTGAAAGGTTACATCCAGCTGTAGACAATCTTTCGTCTACTTTCACGAAACAGAACGAGGAAATGCATTTGAGGGGCATTGTAGACCAGATCCTCCCTTATATCCTCCCAGAGAATGAAGCACAAAGCAACGTGCTCAAGACAGTGGTCCGAGAAGTCGTAGCCTGCACTGTGCTTTATCCAATCATGGATATGGTCACAGATCCTGACTTCTGGAATCGTACAATTGAGCAAGTGGTGAGTGTTCAGTATCCCCCATTGGTCGTCTTCTGAGTTCAATCTTAGGCTGGAGCCGCGATACACCAGCAGTATGTCCCTTCTGCTTGAGAGCATGTCCTTATTGACTCCTTGTAGAAAGCTGATTTCCAAGGTACGAAACGTCCTTGAAGCCCAATCCCCGCGACGTCATCACCGCATCACATCAACGGTCACTCCTGGAGGAGATGTAATCACCATTCGTACTGACGTCCGTCAGTTTGAGTCTTTCCTTCGAAGCATCAATCGTTGTTCCTCTCTATTAGACGCGCGTCGCCTCAAGAACGACGTGATGGGTGAAATTCGCAGGACAAGATTGTTACTTGGTATATCTTCCGACCCCCGTGTCAGAGAAAGAAGCTAATCTTTAGATAGCAAATCACGAGAAAGAGGAATGGATAAGCGGAGAGAGGACTGAGGATGTTGTGGCATTTTTAGACAGGCTGTATACTGCAAAGCGTACGGTTGAACAGCGAATCGTTGTCCTAGGCGGTGAACAAGATCCGGTTGGTGTCATTTACTTTGCGTTCGTGCGTGCACCACTCATCTATTTTATCCGACTAGACGGCTGTCGCGTGCGAAACGCATGCACGACCCGGTGTTTCATTCAGAGATGTTCTTGGCAACCCGACTTCTCTGTCATACTTCATGGAGTTCATGGATCGTCGCCATCGTTCACTACTCGTGCAATTTTGGCTCACCGTAGAAAGCTTCAAGAACCCCTTGGAATCGGTAGACTACGCTTCTGATGACGAAGACGATCCCATTCAAGATCCATCCAACTCGACAACTCTACGAGAAGATATTCGCCTGATTAACGATCTATATTTCTCTGCCACACCGCCTCACCCTTCCCTATCCCCGATCTCGCAAAAGCATGTGGATACCATTCGAAGTTACGCCTCCAACGAGGTGACGCCTAGCATCGTCGAGAATAAGAAAGTTCGCCGGAGTGTCATGTTGGCTCAGAGGGAGGTGGAACAAGAAATGGAGGGTGATTTTGAAGATTTCCAGAAATCAGAGTTATGGTTTCGAGTGATCGAAGATGCCTCGTTCGGTCGTCCCGAGGTCGAGGCATCCGTGCCGATCAATAAGTCACAACACCTTAACACATCTACTGCTGTGCCGGCTCGTGGAGCGTCATCGCGGACCAAATCCCAAATTCCTCGTTCAGAATCATTCCCGTTTCTGGTTTCATCGAACCGTTCTTCGGAATATTCTCACTTGGTTCAAGGTCCACTGATTTCTTCACCGCCTAAAACATCTCGTAGCAACATCGACGTTCTTATGGCTCCTCTGTCGGACACATCCTCGGATATATCGCGTGCGCCGCTCTTCAACGACCCAGATGATGGGAGGGCCGGCATGGATGAAGCTGAACGTATGGAAGCTATTCAGGCGGCATTGACCGACATTATCGCTACGGAGCAGCACTCCAGCCAACCTCGAGACCGTGCTGAGGAGGAGGCGGACAGCTTTATCCCTTCGGTTCCCGATGGGAAGAAACCCCGTGGGATGTTCGGAGATGAGGAAGATCCCAATGATGACGAAGAGAATGAAGAAGACGACACGACGGAGAGTGCCAATGTCGTTGGACAGGGATCATTTCAGCTTGCAGGGCCTGGTGACCTCCAGCTTTCATATGAAATTGCCCGTCTCAGCAAGAAGATATCAAAGTCGGAGGTCCACGCAGCGATGCTTGATACACTCATCAAGAAAGCTGAATTAACGGGAGATACTCAAGAACTCCGCCTCCTGCGCAAAGCAAAGGCTTCGATGACTAGAGAACTCAGGGAACTGCACTTTCAAAAAACGCAGTACGAGCAACAGGAAGCTGCCAACCGCCTCGTTCCGCATAGAACGAAGGTTTCCATTGTCAATTCAACCGTCGCCGAGGAGGAAGGGAAGTCTGTTGTCAGATACCTTGTTGAAGTGCAACAGCTTTCTCTGGACGGAACTTTCTCGTCCGGGTGGGTCGTTGCACGGCGGTACAATGAATTTCTGCGAATGCACAGCAAGCTTCGTGAAGAATATTCCGTAGTTCGCGGTCTTGACTTTCCTGGCAAGCGGTTGGTAACTTCGCTCTCGGGGAGCTTCATCGACACAAGGAGACAAGCCTTGGAGAAATATATGCAAGTGCGTGACAAGTACTATGGGACCTGCGACAACACTGACTCCTTTACAGAACCTGATTTCCATTCCTGTGGTTTGCGAAAGCACGGAACTTCGTGTGTTTCTGTCGAGGGACTCGCCTTTCATTGCCTCCGAGATCAAGGATGACACTGTCAAAGAGCAAGGGGGGTTCTCTGGACGAAACATCGTTCAGTCAATGTATCGGTCTGTCACGGAAAGCATCGATGATATGTTCTTCGGGCCATCGATGCTGGATGTAATGATCCAGCGCCTCACACGACAAGTGGCCGAATTCACCGGGATTGTCGGCTCGGCAGTCAACGACGAGGACGTTGTTGCTCAAGCAATGAAACAATATGGAAAGGTTACCTCTCTGGACACGCTCATACAAATGCCAGGGGATCTAGCGCCACTGGACGGAGAAACAAGCACCTCCAGCTTTTCCGCCCCCATCTGTGATCTAGTACTTGCTATATTTGAGCTTCGCACGAAAAACAACTGGCTTCGTCGTCAAGCCATTGTGATAATTCTTCAACAAGTCTTTGGGGATACTATCGAGCGGTTAGTTCGCAAGGTCGCCATAGTTGCCAAAATTCACGTTCTTTCGCAGGAAAATACGGCAGAGCATACAATCTCTATTTGAAGAGAGTCGCATTGTTCCCGTGCTTACCATGCTCCGGGAAAACCTATGGCCCGGAGGCAAACTGAGAGCACCTTTGCAACCTCGCACCGTCGAAGAGAAGCATCGCAGTCGAGATGAAGCTAATCGCAAACTCTCGGCGCTAGTACCAGGTTTGATTGGACTAACCTGCTGAGAATGTGAGCTGACCGAAGGATCCGGTGCAGACTTGGCTGCTAACATGATGGGTCGTTCGAATGCCCGCCGCGGGGCCCGACGTATATTCGCTGTGCTGCAGAATCGGCGTCTAAACCAACATATCGCCTATACCATTGTTGACGAGGTGTGTTTGAGTTGACCCCAGATGCTCCCTGCCGACTGATAGATTACGGGCAGATTATCGCCACTATTTTTCCCGAGCTCCCACTTGTACCGCGCTAAGGCGTTGGATTGTCAGCGGAATACTTGCATCTTGCTATACGAATCGTGTTGCTTCATCAGCACACTCCGTTGAGTCCACCCGCATTGGCGAATGAGGATCTGATGGCAGCTCCACATTTCCAGTGGCCTTTTTCAATTTTTGCCGGAATGTAGTTGCTATCGTGTTTGGGTCATCGTAGCTAATAGAGAACAGGGTTCCAAATTAGCCGTAGAGCGACCGAGAAGCTGAGCGTACACTTTGATAGCATGGAGGAGGAACCCCCCCGAACCGGACGCATTCATCGTTGGGTGCATCCGACCAGGAAGAACCTGATAGCGACGTAACCACGACTCGGTGATCGAGGGTGCGAGATAACTAGGAATGAGTCGCATTTTTGCTTGCAAGTCTGCTAGCGGCTACGGTGCGATAAGTGACGACGTCAGAGCGAGAAGCAGAAACATACCTGGAGAAACATATTTTGCACGACAATTGAAGCAGACCCAGCTAGATAGGGTGACAGCATCTCTACGATCTCAAATGGGTCGTAGTCGCTAGCGACCAGGAGCCCGTCAAATTCTCCCGAAAATAGCACTTGTCGTGTG
>JBBPRX010001002.1:0-10329 GCA_038093195.1 Boletus fagicola | reverse complement strand
CTCTATATTCCGTCGCTAATTGAAGGTACCGCAATGGACGCGTTGGTTGCGGAACTACGGACCTCCCCGGGACATCTCGAGTCCGCCGTGATGCTATATAACCGAGTCGTCGGTCTCCCATCGCCGCGTCTTGTCAGCCGCCGCCTGAGCTTATCTTGCATCGTATTTCCGCTGAGAGGCCCGTTGGTCTCGAGTGGTGATTCCCAGCATATTTATCGCGCCACGACGTCCGCATTTGGGAACGTCGAGATCAAGACGACGGAGGACGTGTCTAGCCTGACGAATCTGGTGCTCGTGCATCCATGGCTCAAGTGCCTTCTTGATCATTCCCTTCCCTCCGAGGATCTGACTGTTGACGAGGGCGCTGGACAGCTCACCCCAGTCAATGAGAATGGCGGGGATGGCGATTCCGATGAGCTCTCTCCCTCTGCATCCCATACCGTATTGCCTTCACACGACAAGCTCACCAGAGCGTTACAGCTTTTCGCGCGTCTCAGACAGCCTTTCGGCGCACTATTACTCGTTCCTCTATCCCACAATGAATACAAACGTGTCGCATCCGACCACCCTATCGTCGTACAACTGCTCAAGGAGGTTTCACCGCGCTATCTCGAGCAGAAGATGCGGACGCTAGATGTCTTGTAGTTTCCGTGCTGTTCTTGGGGGGGTGTTCGTCTTGTCTTTAGTTCCCGGATCTCTTACTCTTGGCATTTCACACTTGACCATTGCATATTCTTACATTTGGCATTTCTATCTGTAACGTTATCATCCTGATTGTAGTACCCCGTGTATCATGGTAGCCTTCCTTTGTTGTAACCCAGCGAGCCAGGAACGAATAACTGCGGGCCGAGAGGCTCTGTTACTCTGAATATGGGCACAGCGTCTACGTCCTTTCTTGCAATCATTCACTGCCAGCATGTTGCGTGGCCGCGTCGAACGCTCTTCTGGGTATATATAACTCGTACAGGACCGGACAAGGGCCCGGGTCTCTATAGAGGGTTACCATAACATTGGGCTCTTATGCCTTGAAATTGCCGTAGGCCAAATCCACGAGTTTATTTCTGGGCCTTCTTGCTATCAAGTAGTACGACCAGAATGGCCTGGCGGAACGGCGAGCCGACGGACCTCACGTCGAGCTACTAATCTGGTGGTATATCAGACAAGTCTTTTATTTATTACATCGCGCACGTTTGCGTCCGTGTAAAACATCGCTATATCTGTTTCGATTGTATAAGAAGGAAAAAAAAAAAAGTCATTGATAAGTAAAGCACACCAAAAAAAATTCATCCATGATCACATGACTCGAGCAATAGCCCATACAGCCATCCATACCTCAATCGCACACCACCGCGAGCACGAAAAAAAGACACGGGGGTAATCGTGCGTCGTGCCGTCACCCGTGGTGATACCCATTTGGAATCTGCAACGCACCGACGCTCACAGCACGCGACAGTGGCGTCTGTCTCGGTATGAGCGTCGTCAAACTAATCTGTGACGCATTCCTCGACCGAGCCATCATCGACGACGACGCGATATTATGTGACGCCGTCTCGTCCGGCATCGACGCTGTCCCCAATGTCGGCGAGGACGAACGCGAGTGGTATTGAGACGCCGTGGAGGTGCCGATCGGGGGATAGGCGGATTCGTAATGCGGAGGCGAGGTGCGCGTAGTGGCTGGGGATGCGGGTGAAGAATGAGCATGTCGCAGGAGGGGTCGGACGGGGTGGGAGGTCATGTTGAGCGGCGGTGGACGGGGACGAGAAAGGTTGGAAGATGAGACAAGACGGCGGAGAGGTCGGAGGAGAGAGGGTGGCAGTATGGAAGTTGGACTGGTTTGGGAAAGACTACCCTCTTCCATCGAGTATGCATTGTCGACCCCGCGCTTCAGCGATGCTCGCTTCAATCGCCGTAAAGCGAGGGTAAACTGTCGACGTAGTCGGAGTGCCATGCAGAACAAGAGAGACAGCACGACCGTGTAGAATAGAAACATGACAGGCGAAAAGCCAAGAGACTCTCGTGTCAAAGCAGGGGGTAAATGCTGTGATAGCTTCTCCTCGATCGCGTCCAAGTCCAGGAAAGGTGGCCGAATCGGCGTGATGGGAGGGTTCCGCAAGTTCGAGGGAATATCCTGCACAGGATCCACGAGAGGTCTGCTATGACTGGACAAGGGTTTCACCTCTTTGCTCGCTTCGAGGACCATTTTCCCGAGCGTCCAACTAATCGCGACGCCTCCGACGGTATCCGCAGACTGGAATATAGGTTGTCCGAGTCCCTTCTTCTCAGCTTGCTGTACGACCTTTTCGCCCTGAGTAGTCGAATTGCCTCCAGGGTCGACAATGCGAGGCACCCCAATGCCTTCATGCAATACGTTCGCGACCCATGCTGCCTTGAAACATTGCATCTGCAGTCGTGAGATCTCGACCTTGTCTCCCCAGATACCCGTCTCAACAACCTGTCCATTCTCCATCACCTCCCCGTCTCCACCGAGCAAACCCGCCTTCTTCGACGTTTCATGTTGTTTAACAATGCCATCCCAGTCTCGGGCGCAAAACTGTGAGGCAGCACGTTCGTACTGAACAAAGTCGTACGGACCGCCAAGTCCGAAGACGTGTTCCGAGGAATACCAGTACTCTGAGACGCCGATAAAGTGCGAGGACGAAAAGTTGATACGGGGGACGTGAACGCCATTGAACAAACAGGGCGTATCCGAACACGGGGCGTCCTTGTTGAGGAGCGGCGCAGTCTGTTGTAGACACTGCGTAAAGGAACCCGTACCTACCAACGTACGCGACGTCGTATGTTGCGTAGAGGATCCCCCATGCGAGGGCAGCGTCTCCGTGAGTGTCAGGTCCTTGGGTAGACACGGGTCGTGTATCGTGTGCGAATCCATATCGTCGAGCATCTGCGCACCATCCGCTCCATTGATCGCCTCGGCAACATACCGCTCCCTCGCCTGATTCGTCCCATACCCCAACCACGTCGTCACAAACACCTTGTGCTTGATCTCCGCCCCTCCCAACAGCCTCAACCTGACATCAACCAGCGCCAATTCGGTCCCTCTCACGTCTTCATCCGCAGGCTCAAACGCAATCTGCGTCGACGCCCCGCCCATATCCAAGAACCCGTACGTCGTCTTCTCGTCCTTGTTCCGTCCAACAAAGCCGTCCATCAGATAGTTGACAGCTATCCATCCGAAAAGGCCTTCTTCCTCGCCCGTGATGATTTGCACGCTCGAACCGCACGGCCCGTCTTTGGACTCGGGTTCGATGCGAAAGGCGGAGGAGGTCCGGAGATAGGTACATGCCGCGTTCAAGACGCGCGCCTGCTGAAGAGGTGTCAGCAAGCGCATGCCTGCCGTCGCAAGAAGGAAAAGCGGTGTGTCCGACTCGAGCGATGGTGGGAGTTGCGAGCGTGCATGTCGAATCAGAGGTTCCAAGTACCCAGCCACCCCCTCCGGGTTGTCCCCAAACGAGGATAAACCTAGACACAAAAAAATAAGGATCGGCCCATCAGCCTGGACGTGTCCCCGAGGCGCGGAACGAAGCGCGAAAAAGAAAAGGTATGAAACGCACCAGGCTCGACCTTTGTGATCCAGTCCTCCCCGAATTGAACGCCTTTCTCTACCTTTGGTAACACGTTCCGAACAGCGTCGCCATGGATTTCCAGTACAATTTGTGGGTCTTTCCAGCTGTATATTTGAAGCCGTGAACCAGACGACCCAGCGTCAATAACAATTCCGAATCGGCGTGCGGCTAACCAGGCCTCGCTGGACGTCGGCGGTGGCATTGACAAGCATTTACTGTGAGAAACGAACGTGGAGAGCTTTCACGAAAGCTCGTTTCGTGTATGGTGCAGTACGACGACACAGGAGATTTGGAAACAAGGATTGTTGAAAATGTGGTGGTGTGCGAGGATATAAGCTTCATCCCGAGCGAATCCCAGCCACGTCAAATGTCACCGCTAACTTATTTCCGTACCGACTGGTGCGCTCATCAAGGCGATGAGAACTGGACAGAAGAAAACGCAACGTACAATGAGAACTATACCACTAGTGAAGTCAAGAAATATAATGTATGTCGCAAAACTGAGATGGAGCAATGTCCGATTGCCAAACCAATGGGTATTACGGTCTCGAGACGGTTCCTCGTCGAGGCCGTGACCTCGTTCCGCCCTGGGCGACCTCTGCCTCCTCTGCCTTCTTGTTTGGATCAACACCCCATAGCCTGGTTTGTGCCGCTCGAAGCCTCATCACGTCGTCCACCCAGTCCGTCTCCGCAGCCTTGCGGGCACCGACATCGTGGAATCTCTGCTCCTCTTCGGAAGAGAGAAGCGCAGAGGAAGTGCGTTCGCCAGAACGCCAAAGGAGGAGCTGTTGGATGGTTTCGGGAAGGAGAATGTTGAGACAATACTATCAGCAGAACACAAGTCAGCGACTTTGGCCCAGAGTGACAAGAGAGATGCTTACGTCGAGTTTCTCAATACCGGATAGAGCCTCAAACTCTTCAGACACGACCAGAGCACCTCTTTGAGAAAGTATCTGTTGCTCTTCGTCTGGAACGGGAGTAAGTGGGCTCGGCTGTGAAGACGTATCCTAAGATGTGGATGAGAATACGTCTACGAAGATACAACTAGATTACCCTGGATGTTGTATCAACCTTCAACCTAAGTACTTCGGGATGGGAGGGTAACAGCGATGGTTCAGTTGCGACTGCTTGCGAGACTTCCGCCAGAAGCTACTGTGTGCTCAGTCAGATCCCATGGGTAATTACGATATGGCATACATCCAATTGACTCTTGGGTGCCAGGTATGCTTGCTTAACTGCAGGACTCAGGGCTACATCCTTCGCAGGAGGCAAAGACGCTGATGGCTATGGCTCATGGTTTGGGTTGAAATGATCAAGACGAGGGGAATGGACGTTACCTGTTCTTGCCCATCAACAGCCATTTCGGAGTCTTGAGCGACCTCAACCTGCATGTCAGGTGTGATCAGAGGTAGAGCCTCATTCCCAGTGCCGTCGTTCTTATCCGCGTGTCCGCCTTCCGGGACACCCGCGACTTCGATGCCTACCATCTTATTGTCCTCCATCGAATCGCGAGGCAAAGTCTCCGCCGGCACGACTTCTGGAGAAATGGCTTCGACGGTGGGTCCTGCCACTTCTGTTCCACTGGTCTTGGTCACGATGTCCCCGGTGTCCAACCTCTCAGGTCTGACCCCGCTGTCTCCAAGCACCCACTTACATATCGCCTTTTGAACCGCCTTCACGAAACGCGCATCCATGCCCCCTCTTATGCCCGCCGACTTCAACAGCGCAACCCTCCCCGACCCACCCCTCATGAACGCCTCATGCTTCTCTCTCGCAGGTGCATACTCCTTGTTTAAAATCGCTCGCAAGACGGGTTTTACATACGCAAGTTGTGCGCGGACGGAAAGATCTTCAAAGTCCTCCGCGGGTGGTGGCGGCGGTAAAGCAGACGTAGGATCCCCGGCGTTTGCATCGTCGTCGGCACCATATTCTCCACCCTCGTCTCCAGACTCGGGATCGTCCGTAGTCTTGACTGCACTTTCCCACTCTCCCAATGTACAACGGGCAAATTCCTCCTCTTCCGAAGTCCAAAACCTATCTCTCGTGATCACGTGTTCTTCGTCATCCAAAAACTTGACCCTGTATTTCTCCTTTCGACCTGGGACATGTTCGAGAATCTTGGCAGGCCAGTAAGAACCTCCCGTTCTGGGAGCCAGGGCGAGAACTAATTCTCCGGGTATTTGGAGGGTTGGATCTGCAGGACAGGGCGACCAACTGCGCGATGTACTGACGCTCATGTCGTCCTTCAAATTCGCTCTGGAGCGCTGCGGTTTCAATTTCCTTGTCGAATCCGTTGGCTTTGGCTTTTTCCGAGCTGAGGTTGTAGGCTTGTGCAAAGATTGCCGGAGGTCGGACACTTCGGGGTCTGAGTCGTCGAGAGAGTCATAGAAACTGCCTCCGGCTGTGGCGTAGGAGGATAAGAGTGCTGGAAGCCCATCTTTCTCAAGCGTGGAAGCCTTTTCCATACTCTGGACAGCGGATTCCCATTTGGCTTCGATGGATGCACTTTCGTCAAGACGTGGTTTCTTGGCCGGAGGACTGGCATCGCCATCTGCAAACAAGGGGGAGAGGCAAAACGTGGTACGCGAGAAGCGCTTGACGCCACTCTTGTCATTAATGGATTGGATGTTAGACGATGAGGGACCAAAGATTGTACACAGGCCTCTGCTAGTCGAGGATGAGGACGGATAGTCTCCGAACATTGACACGCGGAGAGGTTGTTTCTGTACAACCTGCGGTGACGCATATAGAGTATCCACCTCAGGTCCTCAATGTTGCAACTCACCTGGGCGGGCCACCACATGGGGGATTCCGACGACTCGAGATGGCTCTGACTGTCCGCAAGCACGCCAGACTGGTTGACAAGTACCCAAACGGTATTTCCAATATCCCAAGTGTTAAGACCCTTTTCTGCATTTTTCTTTTTCTTCTTCTGCTTCCGTTTAGGAGACAGGGGCTGTGAGAGTACGCTGAATGTTGACTCATTGGGCCCCAAAGAGCGCAGAGAAAGGGTTTTCGAGACGGAAAGCCGCTTTGGAGGGTCCGGAATCGATTCTTCAGCCGTAAGTGAAGGTAAGAGCGGGAGGTCTTTCGTGGGCATGGTAGGGGTGGTCGGTGCGCTCGACAAGGGTGACGGGGACGACACGAAAATCGCGCTGAGCACGTCCTCCCTGCGGAGGGGCGAGGCGGGCGCCTTGCGCTTACGAGAAGTCGTTGCCACCGCACGGGTGTTGGCTTTGGCTGCATGTGACGACTGTACGGGGGTGAACGTCGCCGGTCTAGCCTGGCTTGACTTGCCTGGCTTTCCTTCCGGAGATGAAGAGCTGCCCTTGAGCGGGGAAGACAGATGCTTCCCCGTCGCACTGTAGCGGTATTTGACGGACTTTGTTCTGTGGGTGGGTTCACGAAAAGGGTTGGATGAAGCCGGAGATTCGACATCAGAGCGACCTGGCGAGTCTGTCAGCTGCTCTGCAAAGCTGGCGGTCGCCTTCTGCGCTGCCCCGCGCGCTGGCAGGATGCGCTCGGCCAATCCTAGTGGACTCGTCATGTCGGCGAGTCCGAGTCCTGTGCGCGCCTGTCACGCCACTTGGTGACAGACGTAGTCACTCTTGCGGCTGACTCATCACAAACATGGACCTCGTCCCTCGACGCGATGATCACGGTCCGTCCAGGACGACTGCGGCGACGATAACGAGGCTACGGCGTGTCTCGATGCCGGTGACCACGTCCTCGAGTGGTATTTAGCCATGTCTAGGCCCCGATGTCCCAGGTGACTTCATCGCTCGTCGTTCACGGGGGCCACACCCGTGTTCCAGATCATTACCGCCTTCACGTTTTCTCCACGCTCCCCTTTGTCTCCATTCTCCACACCATGTTCTCCGTAGCAGCAGCTGCGTGCACAACCACCCTGGTTCATCCCCACCAAACCCCAGCTTCCACACGTTCGGCGTCCATGGAACCTCGATCACATTGTTTCCTGCGCGATCAGATACATCCACTAACATTGGTCGACATTTCAAACCGTGTTTGAGGCCTATGCCACGCCTTCGAGCACCAGTGACATGCAATGCAACATCGCCGTGACCTCCATTCTTCAGAGCCCCAAGCTCAAGCATTCCGTACGCGTCAACACTCACTGTCCACATGATCATCGTCCACTCTATCACCACAGAATACGCCCCTTGGACGTCGAGCTTACCTTCTGCTATCGCGTGTGATGCAACGATGCATCACTAGATATGAAATCAAGGCCCCTAAGATTATCGATGATCCACGGCTCACCGCTTTTCGCAGCCGTTCGTCCACACTTTTTCGTTGCGTGTATAACGCTTGCTAGGACATGGTGTTCAGTCAGTCGACATGGTTTCTTCGCGTTAACCCCCACCATACCCACCCCTTGTAATACAGCGGGAGATCTCGTGTACATTATCCCACTTGCTTGACATCATCCCGCTAAATGTCTGCTCAGATTTCGTATGCCAAGATACTCCCTCTTACATCTCCGAGGGAATTCTCTGCTCAGAGCTGCTGTAGTACTAACGTTGGCAACGATGTCCAGGCAGTACAAGAAAAAAAATTAGCGAGATGAGTGGCCTCAGAGTGGGCAGAAGCAGTAGCATGCGTATCAGCTTCCGGTCCTGCCTCTGTGCATCGCCGTCTCATGCTCATGCTCATGGTGTGCCCAAATTCTGTTACCGTGCCTGCGAAGGAACGGTTATCGATGTGACATTTTTGTACCATTTTCCTAGATCGTGCGTGCGGGCACTGCATGCATATGCTATCTTTACTCCTGCTTATTCCCAACACGAACCGCGTACGTATTACGTTGCCTTACAGGAGTGATTGGTGAGTCTTCCGTCCTTCTATCTTTCCTCCGTGTCCCACCGTGTCCTCATACTTGCTGACAAGCTTCAGTTTGATGCTGGCAACTTATCTTTCGTAGCGCAATCGCCTTTCCTTCCGTAACATGCCATTTGGTGCTGCCTGTCGACCTCTACTGGTGTTGCCCCTTCATATCCCATAATTGAACTTTAATTACTCCTGGCTGCTGCTTCTGTTCTTGTTTTGCTATCTACCATGACTCCCCTTTCCACATTCGTCAACTTCTGACCTTCCTTCGGCCCTCTACCGCGTCTGTGGGATGGTTTCAAATTCTGTTTTCGCAAGCTGACATACTTCGTCAAAGACCTGTACACTGGACTGGGCGCAACCCGAGATGTCCCCCGTTCGTCGACAATAATGAGTGCAATTTAATTTATCCACCGCTCACCGCCTTCCAGAGACACTCCCTCAATCTCCAATTATTGTCGTAAACTGCTCCCTTCTTTCACCGGTTGTCACAGCGCCGACAATAGTGACGCAACCATTGATCCCGGTCAGCTTTGGCGTGCTATCACTATTGTCATTTCCCTCCCTCTAATGCCACATCGCCGGTCAGAAATTCCTCAGTGGAGTCTTTGCACACCGCGTTTCAACGTCACCTCCAAATGATGCCATTCTGATCCACGTGGGACATTCATCGACCCCCGGACGATTCCGCGAGCACGTTTATCTGGCATCGCGTCGCCAATCAAATATCTCCCTCGAACGAACGCACGAACGCCATTTGTGCGGGGCGCTGTCATATTCGGCCAATGACGCCCATCTCGTGCGCGCGCGACTGCGCCGATTTCATGAACGCAAGTATCGACGCTTCATTCTTTTCCGCAGCCGATGGGTCTCTTTTGAACCTTGTTCGTCAGCATCCCGAAGTTGTACTTTTTTTTTTGTCTTGTTCGTTCTCGGCTTCGTGACGATGCACGGCTTCATATCTGTGATGGCTATATATCCCCATGTGGTCGGTTCAGGCCGTACTGGCGAGAAGTAGGCTCCGCCCGGCGATCGCTCTCGATGCTGTGACGTCTAAATGTATGGTGCATCGATGAATGACCCGGCTCATGTGGGCAGCCCACTGGATCACGTTTAGACATAATCCACAGCAAAGAAGGCAAACGAATTGTGATGTCGCGCATGAACCCCTGACCCTCCGAAACTCTCGCGCCACTCCATCACGCATTCCAGCCAACTGATACCTCTCAGTCTGTGATACACAAACCCTATCTTTATTTTCGTCGATGCGGCGTGTAGGATACAGCAACCGTTGCCTTGATGACGCAGCACTAGTACCGAAACGTCGTCGTCGCTCTTCATATCTGATACAGATAGTTATCATGACGTCGTTTTCATTCTCCCTCCCTTCAGTCACCACACGTATACGCCTGAGCGTGAGCTTTTTGCACTCGCACGGAGCTCCAACCCGACACTCTCAATCGCAAAACGCCCTCAACCCCAGACTGGGATAATTGCCAAGGATCGATATCAATATTGATTTTCCACACCTTTCACTTTTTTTTTCTACCCAGTCTTTGTTTTGAAATAAGGTCGCCAGAGTCGAATTTAGAAATGGCCGGGGCCATGGGGAATCGGCGAAACGCCTGGCGCGGGGAAAGGTACGATACATACGTCTCGGGCTACGATGATCATCAAGTACTATGTATCAAAAGTCCTTTTCGAATACGTCAGCCTTCAATGAAACGCGCCAAGCATCGCGGGCCAACTGGCAAGCCGAGGACTTAACTCGCTCTCCTCGGTCCCCAACCGAAACCAATTTATTACCAAGGTTAGAGTCTAGATCCAAGTATAATCGATTAATCTACCGAACGTCCACCGTAGCTACAAAAGTAATCTATCGACACTTCCCATCTGG
>JBBPRX010001001.1:0-10330 GCA_038093195.1 Boletus fagicola | reverse complement strand
ATGCGTGCTAGTCCTTTGGCCAGGCCCGAACGTCGTTGCATGTATCACCCGGTTATCCAAAGTCGAAACACCTCGTGCTGGTTGCGAAGCTTGTCAAGATAATACAGTCGCTGAATCGACTCAAACGCGGCGCTACGTAGAGCGAGTTTTTAGTTACGTAACGTACAACTCATTCCTCGCTCCACTTTCCATCACTCTTCCGCCTGGGAATCAGCTCTCATGCGTTAATAAAGGTTAGAGGCCAACGAGAACCGGACCACGGTGAAGTCGTCCCATAAATTTACAGAGGTAAAAAGTACAACAAAGGTAACCGGGACAACGAGGTGAGGCCTTGTCGTGACATGAGTAGCGAGTGGTGGGATTGGGGAGAGACAAAAATCCATAGACTCTAGTACATAAGTTGCTGCGAGATAACAGAAGCTGGTTCAGAAGGAATGGAATTAGTAGGAGAGGCTTAGTACTGGGCGATTCAGAAGGCAATAGGTCAGAAAAAAGGAGCATTTTCGAGTGACGCGGAGGCTTTTTTTTTTTCTGATCGGCGGCGGCGGCGTCTACGTGCCACAGAACAACAGGTCCGATAACACCCCCCCAACAAAAAAAAAAGGCAAAATACGATGGACTCTGTGGGAGTTGAACCCACGACCTCATGCAATCATCCATGCGAAGCATGCGCGCTACCAACTGTGCCAAAAGCCCTTTAATTCGCATCCCTTTAGCCCACACTCATAACCTGCCCGTACCATTGGGTTGCTGAAAAAGTCACGCGGTTTTCAACGAAAAGAAAAAAAAAAGGAGCAAAAGATCTAAGCAGAAGGGCCCCCCCCCCTCAAAGCATAAAATAACTCATAACCCATCCATGAACCTATCATGCTTCACCGTCACCGCACCGACCGTCTGCGACCGATCCGGCATCGGCTCCCATACAGGATCCACATCAGGACCGTCCAGATCACCCGCTCCGTCCCAACCCCAACACCACACTACAAGCCCAATCAGTTCTTCAAGCTTCAACAACAACAACCAACGTATCGATTCACACTCACCATGCGATGGCCCAGGTACGAACTCTATTTCCTCGCTTTCCTCTGGGGTGAACAGTCTGTCGTGGGGACCAAACCACGATCGATCTTGAGGATCCGTACGTGGATTGTCGGGGAGACCCCCAAGGCGGACGTATCCACGTATAGCAGTCAAATTCCGTCTCTGAGGATGGATGATATCAAACACTTTCTGTGGATGTCCAGAGCTTTCCAATGAGCAAAATCCCAATCAAACGGCCGTTCGAGGTTCTCCCGTGCGCACCTTGTCATAAGCCAACTTCACTCTAGGCACCATGAGTATTCGGCCGTAACCGGCCGCCCAGTAGTCATTACAGATAAGACTGCACTCGGACGCCGAGCACTCGTTTTCGGTTAGTTTTGCCATACGGAATTGGACGTATGGTGGTGTGTAGAATGGTGCCGGATCTAGTACTGCGACGCCATTCCAGCATGACTGCACTTGTACGGGGAGATGCATTTGAAAACGTTCCGAGGATGGGGGATCGTGGAAGATGGCGTCAAAGGGCGCATTCTCCAACGCCGTACCGTTGATATCACGGGACACCCAATTGTCATAAAAGACCGGCGAACCCTAGGGCAACCACCTCAGTCAGACAACGAAGATTGGCAACGGAGGAACGCACGAGATCATCATGATACATATAATCCGCCGCACAAGTGATGCCCGCACTATTTCTCCTGCTTTGCCAGATAAGTTCGAGGATGTCGTCCACGCAAGGTAGGATATCGTTCATAAAGACGATGGTATCGAAATATTCGTTGTGCGAGTCTCTGAGCTCGTAGAGTGGGTTGAACGCTTGGTTGCGAACCTCGGCAAGGTACTCGATACGATGATTAAATGCTCCCCTCGTCCTCGTTGAGGTCCGAATCGTCACCCTCAACCCGACGCTCCTCGTCAGCGCGTCGAAAATGCGAAGTAAGGCCTTGGTCTGGTCCGATGATCCGTTTTCATATATAGAGACATACACGTTATGGTATCCTAGTATTGACGAGATCCGAAAGAGCGCCGCGAATAGATCTGGGATGATATCGAACGAATTGTACAAGTTGATGGCGAAGAAGTACTTGTGTTCCTTTGTCGGGGTAAGATGGGCATGTTGGGAATCACCGAAGCCGCCAAAGTCGAGCGAGGACAACCAAGACGTTTGCGAGGCAGGACTGAACCCTACAAGAGACTTGTAGCGTTCCCGAGCTTGTTGGATGTATAGAGGCTGGGAGTTGCGCGTGCATTCTGCTGTATGGTGAGGTGACATTTTGGAGAGAAGTTCAAGCACCCGACGACGTTGTTCGATGGTTGGTAGCGTGAATTGTTTCTGTGCGGACAGGCGTGAAACGAACGTAGGTCTGTCTGTCCAGGACGGAGCAAGAAGCTGGTTCAAGGTTGGTATTTGAATAGACATGTATCGCATCCAACGAGAAACATACACTGGAGGGCAATGAACGGCCGATGAGCAGCCCGAGGAACAATCCCAATAGTAGCGTCAAGGGTGTCGGTGCCCGCTTTAGCTGCACCCACAATAACCTGCCATTCATCGAGTCGCTAACTGGTGGTCAAGCAGTAGCACACTAGTGAGGCTCGGACTCTTTGATCCGCGGGGACTCGACGATGGACCTAAACTTGGAGTGTGTTCCAGTTGGCTGTGTCCAGTGTGTAATGGTAGGGCAGTGGCGAGGGAATAGTTCCTGCTTTGGGCCGTGCTAATGGGAACGAAGAAGATATTCACAAGAGGAAAAGATGGTGCGAGGAACACGTATCATGGTTTCGACATTACTACGCGTTATCGGACCGGTGCCGCGGCCTTTGAACACGACATGTTTCATCAAGATTCTGGTCCTTGTAATGGCTACAAAACAGCGCAGGTATGGTATCAAACAGGAGATAAAGCAATCGCAATTGCTCTACTAAGTACGTCCATACGGTTCCCCTTCCCCCCCGAAAAAAAAAAAAGAATAAACATCCAAGCGAAACTCAAAGTAGTGATCGTTGCCGTTCCCAAAGAGCGAGACAAGATCATGTCTGAAAGCGAAGTAGTATTTTTGGAATAGGCAGATCCTTAAAGAACTGCGCCAATTGCCAGAGCAACCACAGCACCAGTGAATACACCGATGGTGCTAGTCATTTGTGCACCGCTCGAGGACGAAGCAGTTGACGAGGGCGAAGCGGCTGACGCGGACGAGGCAGTTGAAGTAGGTGTCGCTGAGCTCGCTGTCAAAGTAACACCCTGCGAGGAACGTTATGAGGGAATGGTGTTGACGATGCGAAATGCTAGCTCACGACTGCGAGGCAGAGCTGTTGAGCAAACGCTTCGGCATTTTGGAGGTCACTGCCAGTGCAGGACGACTCTATGCAGGCGGTAGTCGCGTTGATGAAACCTTGATCTTTGCACAAGCAACTGTCGTCATTTGGAGCACAACTTGTACTGTTCGTACTGGACAAGCATGGCACGGCGCAGGCTAAAAAGGACGGGCGGTGAATGACCAGACACAAACCCGGCACGGAAACGTACTGGGAAGACTCTGACGCGCAATGAGAGTGGTAGCAGTAACAGACACAGCAGCAAGCAGGGCAAAGTGGAAAAGTGCGAAACGCATTGTGATGATTCTAGAAAAGTCGTAAGCGACTGGATTGTTGGTAGGTGGCAACGGTATTCCGCGCCAACACCCCACCTTTATAGTCGCATCGATAAACTCGGACAGCGGCGGCCGCTCAATCACGGCGGCAGAACCTTGATTGATGTGCTGTACTCGTAACCGGTCGCTACTGCGTGTGGTAATCGTTGTCAGTGGTATACTTATTCTTGCTCTGCCTTTGTCTTCTAAAATGGCCTTTGCCTTGTCCTGTAACGTATACCAAAAGGGGACGCGTCTTTCTCAACTAAAAAAGGGAACTGCATCCGTTCCCGCGGAACGATGGGGTGTCCTCGAAGCTTGTCAGGCAGGATGCGCGTCCCCTCGAGGTGCAAATTTACTTATTGTTCTCATTTCAGTCGGGAATCTAATCAGGTACGAGGGAGGAGGAGACTTGCCAAAAACGGAAGCGGGAATTGCCGAATAACTGTATCAGCCACAAACCTTGTTCGACCACCCGCCACAACGACCCATCCACCTCTCTGCTCACCGACATCGACATCCCCAAGACATGGTACGTATCTCACCCTCGTCTCTTCCCGCGTTCTCACATCTTCCACAGACCAGAACAAAAGGCGGCAAAGTTCGTCCATATCGTGACCTGCAGCGCTCTCCATCGCACTCACCGTAATCTCTAGACCGGCAAGCGCTCTGCCCTCCAAGACGTCGTGACTCGCGAGTACACGATCCATTTACACAAGCTCGTCCATGGTCGCTCATTCAAAAAGCGTGCCCCATGGGCCGTCAAGTCCGTCGTCACGTTCGCCCAAAAGTCGATGGGCACCAACGACGTTCGCCTCGACCCCAAGCTTAATCAGGCTCTGTGGGCACAAGGCATCAAAACCGTTCCACACCGGATACGCGTAAGGCTTGAGCGTGAGTATACACTGCGTGATTCTGTCGGTCAATTCGCCTTATCCATATCCCAGGCAAACGTAACGACGAGGAGAACGCGAAAGAGAAGCTCTACACGTATGCTAGCCACGTTCCCGTCACTGCTTTCAAGGCAGGCTTCTCCTCTCCTTGCCATGTCATTTGCCTTGCTGATCTTCGTCCATCAGGGTCTTCAAACAACCGTCGTCGACGCAGAGTAAAGGGAGCCTCGCCGGAAAAGTTCCCTTGCACTCATGTATTCAGCTCGTTTATGATGTTATGCATCCCGCATGTGGTATATGCTGCAAAAATGAGATCGACCAACGCACAACTTCATCTCACGGTTTAGTTATAGACAGATCGATCATATGCTCAAGATTACAATAGAACGTGCATCCTAATGTGTGCGAATCGTCAACGAGGGAAAGTCACCGCTTTTCGCCACGTCCCCCCAAGAATCAAAACCGAACGCTGCTGGTAGCTGATTCCATGCATTGTCCATCGCCGCTTCGCGGCTCGCCTTTAAAGCCACTCTGCATCCCTCACAAAACATTCTGTTCCACCCATCCGTCCCGGAATCCAAGGTCATCGTGTCTTCCGACCACAACTGGTGTATATTTTGTCTGCAGTTCGAATTCGTGCAGGCCCGCGCCGTGTACAAACTCTTCGCCAGTCGCACTCGACATTTTTCGAGCGCGTCTTTCATGCGGATAAATGATCGCAGGTTCGCGGGCGACAGCGAACAAACGGAACCATCGAATTTGTAACCGTCGACGATGTCAGTCAACGGGCAGACGATGATGCATTGATACATCGCCAACGGGAGGGGGGCTTTCAGGTCCATCTCTTGCAGGAGGTTCATGATCTGAAAGTTGTGCGGGTCACCGTCGATGATGCCTGGGAATAGGTTCGAGCGACTGGGTGATGCTAGGAACGTGACGTCTTTTGATGTGAGTTCGATGGGGCTGCACAATCTTGCCTTGGCCTCCTTGATGAGTGCGGAGATGGCGTACTTGTCTCCCAAGCGCAGGAATGCAGCGACGATCGAGATGGGCATTCTCTCATAGTACGGCAGGGGGTAACTGTCCATCACAAGATCAGTGACTTGTGATGATCCATTGACCGAGACAAGTCTTGCCTTCTGTCGTACAGCGCTTTCAGCATGATCTGAACGTCAGTGGCCACGTCATCGAGGTGGATAACGGGACACTGTTCGATGAACTCTTTCTCAGCTTCGTCGGAATGAACGCAGCTGTCAAACATGTCCTTGAAGACATTGGAATAGGCGCTCAGGATGGTGCGATGGACGCGGAAATATTTTCCTTGGGTGGTGAGGACGATATTTCCATCCTCTTTCCATGGGTCGACGCGATCCACTGCTAACCCTGTCGTCGGATTTACGGGAGTTGGTGTAGGCATGATGAAACTTGTTGGATTGATCGAAGAGTGCTAGGGGCTGCGCGTGCACCAGTCGACGAGTATTTAGCCGCAACGAGGATCTCAGATTAAGCAACTTCAGACGCTCAGTCAATGCGAGCTAGTCAAATTAGTTGTTGATAACATATACCTTCAAAATCGTGTACAAACTCGTATTCCTAAATAGTGTCATTTCGTAGGTTTCAAACGAGCGGTGTCGCTACTTCCGCCCAAGATTCGAACCCAAGGAGGCACCGGAGAGAGGAACAATGTACCGAGGAGCTCATTGATGTGGATGATGAAACCCGATCACCTAGTAACAAGTCCCTGTTCAACAGGCGGTCAACTCAGCTCTTGGGGGTCCCCACCAAGTAACTTGATACTTAGATCCGTCACGAATAGGAAATCGAGCGACGAAGCGCGAGGAACGTGACATATTATCCTGGTGTGCACCTCGCCTTAGTTAACATTCCTTATGACTCCATCCCGTCTTCTGTACTCGAGTAACAACACATCCACGCGGGAAACGCGATCGAAAGGATAGCGTTGCCTGATCTTCGTTGATGCTGATGAGTCCACCGTGAGTCTGACAATATATTTAAAAGGAAAATACGCGCACCGTCAGATGGACCCTCCCGTCCCTTGGTGGGGATGGGGAT
This sequence comes from Boletus fagicola, assembly GCA_038093195.1. Lineage (NCBI taxonomy): Eukaryota > Fungi > Basidiomycota > Agaricomycetes > Boletales > Boletaceae > Boletus > Boletus fagicola. Next base: position 3,693 of record JBBPRX010001001.1, on the reverse strand, counting down.
GGATCGTTCCCTTGCTGTGCCTGATAAAAAATGAGCCGTCGTGACGAGGTCTACCATCACTGGAGAAAGACATACAGGACCTGCTGCCTTTGGATCTGGGGGAGCATCTGGGGGGCCTTGCCTCGTGCGCGAGGTATTCTTGTTCGGGTGCTTTGGAACGGTAGGCTTGGCAGACGATTTAGGCTGTAACAATGTGATCAGTGATTGAAAACAAACGCGAGGAAGAACTAACCTGTCGTTTTCTGACGGGTTTCGAAACCGCTCGCTGAGATGATATATTAGACGTGCCACATCCATTCATCTATCTAGGAAGAGCACTTGCTTTCTGACGTTGACCTGCAGCCATTCTCGAAGGACCCTCATTGGCAATATTTGCTCTCGCTGGTGACTGGGAACGGGGTTGAGGATCGGCGGGCCGACGCGAAGTTCTAGAGGGCCGTTCGGGGCTATGCAATGCTGGTTCCTTCTTATTCTTCCTCTGCAGCCACTTTTTAAATATTGATCGGCCCCGTGACGAGTCAGCAGTATTGATGTTTTCCTCTGGATGCAGTCCTGGAGGTGAGGTGGCTGGTATTGCAGCCGACAACGGTGATCGAGCGTGACACGCATCCACTGGTAGTGCCTCGTCGTCAGGTGGCTGCAGCAGTGTCAACACGGAAATAAGAGAAGAGTGTAGGATCACGAACTTCGTCAAAGTTGAATTCAGGACCGGCCGCGCTCGACGGTACCTCGACCTATGCCACTGTGAGAACTCGTTTCGAAGCGAAAAGAACAAACTCGTACGTCGAGCCCACTACCGTCATCTCCATCGTGGGTCTCCGACTCGGCTTGACCGGATTTCCCGGGATCTTCCTAATGTACATACACGTTGAAGGTGTCAGTGCAACTCTTTTGGTAACAGAATAACAAACTCCTACCGGATTAGAGTCCGGTAGATTACTGTCGTGGTCTTCCGAGGTCGAAGGCTGCTTGTCTTGTTGCCCTTCCTTGGGAGTAGCCTGATAACGGAGTGTGTCAGCACAAGAGACGGTGCGGGACTTCTGTATACATAATTACTTACATGGAATGGACCATACGAGTCAGGAAGGATACTACTAAGATCCCGAATGTCGATTTTTCCGTCACGTCGTCCAATGGTAAGATAGCTGCTATCTGCAGAGATGGTGATTGACTTTATGACTCCGTCGCCCTCGATAACAGGGACAATCTGAGAGAGAGTCGAAGTGTCCAGGAAAAAGATGGAATATGATATGCAGGTAGCGATGAATTTTCCGTTGGCAGCTAGAGCGATAGATTCGACACGGTCCCCATCGACAATTTGTGATTCTGCAAGCTGGGACCCTGTGGAGACATTGAATGACTTGATTTTCTTGTCGTTACACACGGCGAAGATTTGGCCATCGTTTGACCATGCAAGTGGAGTGTTGATGATATATGGGACAATGGTAGTATCGATGGTAATGAGCTTGTCACCGTTGCGACTGTCGAAGACTCGGACTGAGCTGCTAATGGAAGCAGTGGCGATGTGCTCGCCGTTCGGAGAGAACTTGATCCCGGAAACATCATGGTCATGTTGGAGTGGGCCAACGAGTCTCTCTCCCGTCGTTATGCTCCAGACACTCGCTTCCCTGCGGCCCCTTCCAGTCCCAGTGGCGAACCTGGTCGAATCTGGGGAGACATCAATTGCATACACCTGGTTTGTCCCCTCCACGTCGATGGCCTTTTCCTGGATTTCGATGTCCCATACACTTGCTCCCTGTTGTGTCCCACATACAATCCACTTTTGATCCCTCGACACAGAAATGGCATTCAAGTTCATTCCCATTTGCTTCCCCACCTCTTGACCGTCTGCCAATCGCCATCGTCGGATCCCATCGCTACTCCCGCCCAAAACATGCATTCCATCAGGCTGGAATGCAACTGTCCACACCGCTGTAGGGCGACCAGTGTCCAGGACTATTGTATGGTCTTACTGAATGGTGAGCATTATGTATCACTCCTCAGAACTGCTACGTACCAGTCTTTGTTGACGACATCTTCAGCAATGGTACACAATTGTCGGTGTCAAAGTGTCAAAGAATAAGCTGTTTCGGTTTGCTCGCAGTGCGCAAAGTTCATTCATACATGTTTTCTTATTCTCAATATGGTCTGTTCACGCAGCCGCCTCGTGTCGTTGGCGCTTATTCTTACTCGGATCCTGGCCAAGTTGCGAGGACCAGGCAAGCACTCAATAGCGGCGAAACCTTTTGTCTTTTCCAAGTGCAGTGTGTGATTGCTCATCACATCTCGGCTGCAGGACGTGGTTCATGATGAGCGTACAATCCGCAGTAGACCAAATCCTGACACACCGCGCACAAAATACGCGTTTTCGGAGACGGCGCGCTCATACTTCAGATGAACGTTTTCCATAAATTGAGAAACGAATGTACGTCTGCGCACACATGTACTCGGCCCACGTCACATTCACATGTATGGACGGGCTGGGCGTTCTCGCGCTTCCTACGTGTCTCTCCGGGGCTCGGTTGCAGTCACCTACAACTTTGTTGACGTTTCTTTGGATGCTCAAACACAGATTCCCAGATTCACTCACCTAGTACTCCCGACAGGAAAACCTAATTAGGCACGGGTGGTTGCGCTACCGTCATTCCTAGTTAGGCTTGTCCCCCCTGTTATGTCAACACCAGCAATAAATATTGCCCCAAATATTGTACTTTACTGCCACCATAGAGGAGCTCCCATGGTGGCATGGCCGCTCGGCAATGCTCGGCATCGTCTTTGGTTATTCCCGACCAATGTGATGTTTGCTGACAGACCCCGCACTGCTTCCTACATCCTTGTCTCTGCCCATCTACCATCGCTGACATCATGCACGTTGTCCAGTGCTTTCTTGGCACTGTGGCCGCCGTTCTACACATCTATCGGCCTTCCTTGGTCACTGATGCACCCTCCCACGCTCTTTTCCGCCTGCCTATGTCCTATATTGTGCTAATCGCTTCGCCATCGCCACCTGGTCCCCAATGTTGGCAATGATGACTCGCCACCATTCTCAATGCTCTCAAGACACCTTATTTCCTCTCTTGGCCATTCTCCTCGTATTTTGACCACTAGTCCTGCCCATTCCTTTGCTACAATCCTTCGTTTTACATGCCTTAACCTCTAGCTCGGGTTCCCTACTTGGTCTCTTGCGCCCGTGGTACTCAATCACTCTCAGCATGTCTGTCTATGATGTGTGGACTGTTCATGCTGGGTACTACCTGTTTTGTGCCAGGTGTGTACATTTTTTCATCTATTTCTCAGGATTCCCTACTTGATCTCTCGCACCTATAGTACTCAAACACTTTCAGTGTATCTGTCTACGATGTGCGGACTGTTCGTGCTGGGTACTACCTGTTTTATGCCAGGTGTGTTCGTTTTTTTGTTTATTTCTCAGGGTTCTTTGTACTAAGGCCTGTGCATCAAGTGGGCCTACTCAAGGTGCAAGGCACCCAAATTCATGTGAACAAATTTCCAACTGGGGCTGATTTGTAATCTTATCTATGTAATCAAGTCTAGTAAAGTGAAGATGCTGTGCCATCACCCGTACCTGTAAAAATTGTGCAGTACAAACCATAATAGCAGATTTTATTGTCATGCACAGCCAATTGCTTTTAAATTGTGCATCAGCAACCTCTTCACTACAGTGACTGTATCTAG